>OZ023215.1:30610668-30660668 GCA_963995525.1 Escarpia spicata
ATAAACGGCCATGTCTACACATGTATCATCATCGTCTTTAACCATATAGCCCACTGCCAACACCCTTCTGTCCCCCCACCCCCGGATCCCCGTCGTCCGTCATCCTTCCCCTCGATCTCGCCTTCGATGGTAGACTGAGTAGCTGCCGCCTACAACGTCTCGGTTCGTCAGTTTTTGTCGCTTCAGCTCTGCTAGGAGCTCACCCCCCTCTTTCTCTCTCTTTAGGCACACCGACCTGGTCATGTACGGTTTGTATGGTGCAAACCATACAACACTGATTTGTCGTATTATTTCATGTTTTGATTCCTTTAAACACACAGAAGGTCAGCTATGTAAATGAAACTGGCGTCGGGATATATTAATCAATTGTGGATGAAGCGACATAGTGATTGGAGGCGCAGTATCCGAGGAGCATCCGAGGTACATTTTAATCTACAAAAATGTTAACCTGATTTTAAAAATCTGGCGCCCAGTACGCTGCACCACAGTACGTATATTTATGCACCTAAAGGCTCAATTTGCTTGCAAATGTCCAGCTCTTTGAAGGAAAGAAGAAGGAAGAAAGATTGTATTAACGAAGTTGCCAGGATCAGTTGGGATTCGCAGGATCGTCGCTTGCGGAATCCGTGTTATGCATCCGTTATGATGTTGTTATGGTGAAGGTGACGTGTGATCTCGGCTCTCACGATATGTTCCAGCATCTTACTGCAGGTGGTGGTGAGGGAAATGGGCCGGTAGTTCGTAGCTTGGCTACGGTCACCTTTTTAATACAGGCTCAACCATGGCATGGTTCCACGTCCTGGGAACCTTGCTCGTGTGAATTGACATGGTGAAGAGCAGGGTGAGTGCATGAGCGATCTCTTCTGCTACCATCTGAAGGAGGCGAAAGAGGATGTTATCCGGACCGGATGCCTTTCGTGGGTTGAGTTTCTTCAGGAGTTTGTAGACTCCGGCGTTGTTGACCTGGATCTCTGGCATTACAGGATAGGGGCTGGGTTCTGGAGCTGGCAAGTCATTGATGTCTTCTGTTGTAAAGACCGAGCAGAACTGGTCGTTAAGTATGTTGGCTTGGGCGTGTTTCTTGAGAGGAGCTACTCTGACTCTGACAGTGTCGCATTTCTTGCTCTTGATCAGGTACAATAGCTTTTTCGTGATGTCTTCACTGATGATCTGATTTGTATACTGCTGGTAAGCCTGTCTGTTCGCGCTCCTTGTTTCGCGTTTCAGGTGGTTCTATCTGTTGTGTGATACACGCGTTGTTACATTGATGACGCTGAGCGTACTTACCTGTTAAATAGTTCCGGTTACACTCTCCCCGCCATGCCAGTCGGCATTCGTTACGTGATGGCTATTAGGCCTCTATTTCAGAAGTCCCAACATTACATGGTGGCTCGATATGGTGAAGCTAAGCTAGGCTTGGTCAGTTGCTATGTTGATGGAGTGAGTGAGTTCAGGGATGAATTTAAATATTTGTTTGAAGGATTATATCAGGTGCGAGAGGACTACGAGGTTAAAGTATAACCAGATGCGATCTTCACTCCTCGTAATGTGCCTTATCCATTGGCAGGTAAAGTTTAAGAGGAACTCGATCGAATGGTTGCCGAAAATGAAATAATTGTTGCTGTTGATCAACCAACTGAGTGGTGTTCCAGGGAACAAACGGTGAGAAAGTAAGAATTTGTGTAGATTATACCGAACTGAACAAAGTAGTTCGGCGACAAATGCACCCTATGGCAAACGTAGACGGGAGTTTGGCAAAAACTTCGTACGGGTAAATACAAGTGCAGGTGAAGGTGTGATATGTCATATTTGTGTATGGGGTGAGTCTCTCCAGCAACACAATCTCGGAGTCAGAAGCATCTTGAACCGACTTAAAGATGCTGGTATGACGCTAAAAGCATCAATATGCGAATTCACAGTGGTTCGGATTAGATTCCTAGGTTACATGATCTCAGATAAGCTAATTGAAGTCATTAAACCGCTGCGTGATCTATGGTGTAAGAACATTTAGCGATATCAAAAGAGAGCTTTCTAAGTCAGTAGTACTAGCAATGTACGATCCAAACAAAGAGACTGTGATTCAGTCGGTTGCGAGTAATCACGGTATCGGAGCCACGTTATCACAAGTATAGAGTGACGGTACTCTCATGTTAGTGTGTGCAGCGTCTCGTTCGCTAGCGGAGACGGAGCGATGATATGCGACAATAGACCTAGAAGCATCGGCTACAGTTTGGGCATGTGAGAAGTTTCGCAATTGCATCATAGGTCAAACAGTACGGATTCAAACGGATCACAAACCGTTGATCCCACTGCTCAACGACATCAGCTTAGATAATATGTCTGTCCGCATACAGAAATTTCGTATGCGAGTGGTGAGGTGTTCATATAAAATAGAACACATTTCCGGGAAGGAAGCGATCTAGTGCTAAGCCTACTGAAGTTGAGGAACTTTCTGTAGCTGAGGTGGAAGGATGTGCGAAACAAGTTGTTGATTTCAGTGCTTCGATTAAAACGGTTAATTAAGTTGCGTAAACTCTAGGCCAGTGATGAAGCCCTAGCACAAGTTTTGTAGTACGTGTATGCGGGTTGGCCTCCGTATATATCATCAGTAGATTCGCTTCTCCGTCTGTACTGGTTCATTTACATCCTGGAACAACAAGCCACACAGCGGCATAACACGGTAAAAGCGCGCTCAGCGGCTTTTGCTCACACCACGCCACCAACATATCACCAGCTGACTGTTTTGTGACGCGAAAAATGACCACATATTTTAGCATGGTTAGTGACATGAGTTCAAACGTAACACACTTCATATTTGGCAAATACTTGACAAGAACATTAAGTTTACGTATGCGAAGTTTCAAAGAAATTATTATGACATTTTTTCTCAGTAGTTTTCTTCTTTTCATCAGGTTTCACTGAATGTTATAATTGTAATTAATCAATCAATCAGTCAATCTATGTATATATATATATATATATATATATATACATATACATATATATATACATGAATATATATGTATATATATATACATATATTTATATGCATACAAACACAAAACAATGTAACAAAATATACTTTTATGATGTATGAAACTGCAGCAATTTTGTTGTGGCCATATGTCTTGTGACTAAATGTTTCGTGCAGAACTGTTATGTAACCAAATGTCACGTGAACACTTTTTGTGTGAACATACGTTTATGTCATGTGACCAAATGTTATGTGATCAAATTTTTGGTGACCAAGCTTTTATGTCATGTGACCAAATGTCGTGCGATCACATTTTACGTGACCCATATTTAAAGTCGTATGGCTGAATGTTGTGTGATCAAAAATGTGTGTAACCAAAATGTCCTGCACCCAGGATAATTATTGTCGCCCCCACAACACGTACTGTAGAAACACACCCTCGAGACCACCAATCTAAGCACTTAGATTAGCCGCAGCAAACAACAAACAGTTTCTCACTATCAGATTTTAGACAACTTGCACTGCCTTACACGTCCACGTTAGTTAAGCTACAGGTGTAATTCACACCATCCACTCGGCCGGAACCTGCTCATGAATGAAGACAGATAACAGTAATTGTACCAGCATGACGCCTGTTTATTTGGAGTTACGGCAAACACGGGCGATTAGGAACACCCCGTGGTGCTGTGCTCAAAGTGAGTGAACTGCTTCGACGCGAATAGAGTTCTTATTAGCTGTGACTCACATGAATGTTGTTTTCTAAAATCACGTTGGATGGGAGTTAAAAAGTCGTACTCATCAAGATGTTTTCAGGGATCTGAGCAGATAATATGGCTACACGTGTCAAATAGGAGCAAGCTCCGTTGCTAGTTCCTTCCGTACAAGACAGCGAATATTATCTTACATGAATGCCGGTGTATTCGGTAGCAATACAGACAAATGTGCGGGTGTTAAATTTGTGTAAAAATGATGCATTTGGACGTGTTACACAGTTGGGGATTGGCTATCACAACCAGTGACATGGAAATTCTCCGACGTAAATGTATGAGTAACAAATCTATATTACACCAAATAATGTTCAAACTGGATGTTAGAATATATAGGGTCAACATACAAGAAGGGGTTAATATATTATAATTACATGTTGACCTCCCGCGTCATAGTAAATCAAACGGTGGATATATTTACTAAGGAGTCAATTTAGTATACTACACCGTAGTTGGAACCTTTGCACTTGGCTACTGTCAGACGTGACGCCGGGAGACGGGGGAGGAGAGCTGCTGGAGAGTGTTCGCACAGAGTGGCGGTAGTGTTGGAGGTTTTTTGACGTTCCGAAGGTTGTAGTGATGGACAGGTTTCACGGTTCTACGGGCGGTAGTGTTGGATGGTTGTTGTAGTTCTAAGGAGGGTAGTTTTTGAGATTTCTCGAGGGCCCTTGTGTTGGAGATTATTGGCGGTTCGACGGGGTAGTGTTGGGGATTTTGTTGGCGTTTCGAAAGTTGTAGTTTTGGACAGGATTCACGGTTCTAGGTGCTGGAGAATTGTTGCCGTTGTAAGGAGGGTAGTTTTGGAGATTTCTTGAAGGCTCCCCCATGTTGGAGATTATTGGCGGTTTGACGGACTAATGTCGGAGATTTTTCGCGTTTCGAAGTTTGTATTGTTTGGGAAGTTCCACGGTTGGAGGGGCGGTAGTGTTGGGGACTTGTTGTTGGTCAAAGAAACTTAATATTGCATTTGATTAGAGTGGCGTAGTGTTGGAGGTTGTTTGCGATACGAGGAGCTGTGTTGGATATTGTTCGCAGTTCGAGGGGAGTGTAGTATTTTATTTTATTGGGAATTACCTGCGAGATGATGAATTTGTTGTGTGCGTTGACGCTCACCAAAAGCTTCAACAACATTCACAAAATAATGGGGACTGAAGCGTCATTCTAATTATTATGAGCTCACCCCAAGCCCCTGGAGACGCTTAAAAGAAATTACTGTTGTCAAACTTATATTCCAATCTATGCACATTTTCGACCAATTATATTACACACGAAACTGCGTTGATCGTAAATGTCATTTATGTCATCTTTCATGGAGGAGTAAAAAATATTACCACTAATGTGGCTGAAGCTTGGTTTGATGTCATAATAAAGAAACAATGGATAAGTATAATGAAGGTTGGCAATGGGCAACTTTTATTGCCAACTGGTATGCAATTCAATCATACCAGAAATATGCAATTCACAGCAAATCAAATCAAATTTATTTATACACCACAGATCTTTACAACGCAGATTCAGGGGTGTTTACAAACTTAAACATGATGTAAGAATACATTACGTTATCGTTATAATATTACTATACATGGGTTACATATGCTAACACAACTACACTTTTCGATTATTATGTGGGCCATATATAACATTAAGATGTACATGTATGTATTAAAAAAATACAATAAATTACGAAAAAGCCTGATTAAAGATAACTGTTTTCAGGTCTCTCCTAAAACGTCCAGAGTCACGTTGGCTTCTTAGCTCTAGTAGAAGAGAGTTCCAGAGAGTGGGACCTGCACATGAAAACACTAGGAACAACCATGGAACACTGGTCGGCCGAGCAAAGAGTACGACAGGGAACATATGCACATATACGGTTGGCAAGGTACTGTGGAGTGTTTTCATACACAGCGCCGTGTATCAAGGTCAACAGTTTAAATTGAATTCGCTACGCCACAGGTAGTCAATGCAGCTGTCGTAGTGCCGCCGTCATGCTGTGTTGGTCAAGCCGACGTAAGCAGAGGACGACACGCGCAGCTGATCGCTGGACCATCTTTAGTCGGTGCAAGAAAGTTCCAGTAATGCCGTACAGGGCCGCGTTTCCGAAGTCAAGTCGCGACGTGACTAGCGCGTGTACAAGCGACTTGCGCGCTGAAAGCGGGAGAGATGATAGTATTCGCGCTATGCCACGTAGTTGGGCGTAGGTAGCCCGACAGGCACCGCTAATGTGTGCGGCCATCGACATCGTGGAATCGAGCTGTACTCCAAGGTCAGGTATGTTGGCGGAAGTGCTGACGTTGCAACCGCAGACGTCGATGGGAAGAGGCGGTAGCTGTGGAACACGGTTGTTTGGTACTGCAAACAGTATCGCCTCTGTCTTCGCTTCGTTCAAAAGCAGGTAGCGCGACGCTAGCCATGTTTTCACGTCAGTCACACAATGGGATATCCGGTCGGCGGCAGACACAGAATCGTTTCGCGGAAAATCGACATAGAGTTGGGTGTCATCAGCGTAGACACGGTAGCGAACACCGTGCTTCTCGAATACGTCGGAAAGACCAGCACAGCATATAGAAAATAACAGAGGGTCCAAAACACTGCCCTGTGGAACTCCATGTCGTAGTCGGCTGTCGCAAGAAAGATGACCGTCAATGCTGACGCACTGTGTTCGGTCGGCTAGGTAAGAGGCGAGCCTCGCACGCCGATTCGGTCTAATATAAACCATTGCATACATAAAAAATTTCTACGACAATGCAATGCAAAGTTATTGATATACACATTGACAAACAGTAGATGACTATGCAGTGAAGACCCTGCTACTCTACACGTCGACATCAAAGGTGAGGGGGCAACCCGCCACTGGTACGGCTCATAATGACAAGTACCACCCAAGGCCACACTACATAACTTACAAGAAAAACAACAAGTACAGTACAATATGTAGTTTGTTCAGCAGCAGCAAATATGTATACCGCACTCTAATTACCAACCTATAAATGCATGATTGAATTGGCAAGCAGAGGTGTGTGTGTGTATGTGTACACCGCACTCTATTTACTAACCTAAAATTGCGTGCACTCATTAACAGAGAAAACCAAAATAATTACAGCGTTAGCATACCGCCTCCCAGACCAGGCTGAACAAGACAGACCAACGCACATGATTGCCGTATAACACAGTCCAGTAGTGCATTTTTGATGTTTAGTGTAAATGATAGCCTTCCGATAGTGTGCCAGACTCACACTCAGACCCGGCTGAGCTAGCCAGTCCAGCACACCCCAAAATAATCCGATACAAATACAATCTTGCAAATTAATCAACTGTACCTGAAATACTTTTGTGTACAAATGTGATATCGATGAACCAGGCCGACTCTCAAACCAGGCTGACCAAGCTGAACCAGTATACACGATACCAAACTATGGTTAGATACATATATACCTGTGTGAACTTAAGGTAGACAACAGCACCAGTGTAGTAAGAAATTGGGAGTATTTGTGAACAAATTTATAGCTGCATCATAGGAATGCGTGTGAAAGACATGCTGACAAATGAGATGCGAAGTACGTTTCTTCACTGGGCTGTTGTCAGGGAAGATAAATAGCGGTCCCGCTGATGACCCACGAGTGTGTAAATAAAGACATATGTTAGCGACTGAACAATTGGAGGACTGGGAAGCTATCTCGAGCACAGTCCAGTAGTGCATTTTTGATGTTTAGTGTAAATGATAGCCTTCCGGTAGTGTGCCAGACTCACACTCAGACCCGGCTGAGCTAGCCAGTCCAGCACACCCCAAAATAATCCGATACAAATACAATCTTGCAATGCAACCTGTTGATGTTTTGCATGCCTGATTGTTAGACCCAGTGATCATTTATGCGAGTCATTGGGTTCTGACATTGACTTCTCAATCACGCCGTTGTATTACATGTTCAAACGGCACCCCGCCCGTACAGTTATATCTCAGATTCTTAAAAAAAACATGAAATGCTAGCATATACATTGCTGCCAAACATAGTTGAGTAAATGTGTCTGGGATTACAACACTGACAAGTTGCCCAATCATTTGCGGATCAATTGGGCCCCTTAAATCAATCGTGTTTGATATTTGTTGTATACCTATCAGACGTTTCTTAATGTAGTTATCTGCTGGATCCAGCAACCCAACTATTGTGTGGCTGTAAGGTACTGCTGACACAGTTGATACAATAGTCAAAGACGCATTGTTTGCTGCGAACATATGTGTTATAAATCGTTCAGTAAGAACAGATGCGTAACCAATGAAAGCTGACAATCATTGGCTTGCGGTTGTGATAAATTTGGGCTGTGGCTTAGAAACAGATAGAGTCTCATGCTGACCAATGGACGAAACCTGTAAAGTGATACACCGGTGCAGCTGCTGCTGATAAAAATCACCATCTGTGTCATCAGACAGTACTATGTTGCAAGTTGACATATTCGCCCCTCCTAATTTTGTTTTTAGAAGATCAGACAAGTGGGCACCCAGCGGCCTATTGAGAACATTATACGTTGGCATTGGTGTGTACACCTCACCACCCAAGAGGCCACTGAGTATATCGTCCACATCACTATCACTGCCATCGGACATCGGAGGTTGTGTAGATGGGACAGTGGTGCTGGTTGACGGCATTGGGGCAGACCGATGGGGTGTTAGCACCGGTAGCTGACTCAAACGGCAGTTGCCAATACTGTCTCTGTAATCGGTGCTGCTGACAGTATTGTCTCTGATGACGTTAATGGGTCGAGGTCGGCGAGTTCCCGCACGCTCCAGGATATTTCTTACACGGGGCAATCTCCACTGATGATGTGCTCATTTGTTTGTTATGCCCCACAGTCGCAGCGATCGATCTGGGCCGCCGAACCGTAGAATGTTGAGTCGTGTCCAGACTCTGCGTGGACACGACTACTGCGGTTGTTGATGGAGTGGGGATGAGTCGATGTTGTGGTGTGGTGGCTGATGATATATTACACCTGTCCAATGTTTGACTGACTCCTGAGGAACGGTGGCAGAGATGTCGCGCATCCTGAATGAGCGGGTTGCGAGTCGTCAGCCGCTTCAGTCTTGTCTGTTGGACATCTCTCGTCGCGTCCTGCAGCAGACGGCCTCACTGGCGAAGGTTGAGCGCTCGACCATCGCGCTTGGTAAAGAGGCTGCTCTGGTTAGAGGTATGACAATTGATATAATTATCAGTGCGACCTGATAGTTGATTTGACGATGAAATAATAGCAATTGTAAATCAAACTATCCATATATACTGTTGATAGTGTATTGAGAGTAACTAACTGGAGAAACTAACCAGCAGTGATACTATTGTCATTTTATTATGTTTGGTAACAGGCTTATTCAAATTTATTTTGTTATGAATGATGGTTTGAGTCTGCTTTGCAGGCAAGCTACTTTTTTTACAATAATATTGCGATACTGTTACAATAGTCATGACACTTTACTTACTTGACTTAAGCCTTTTCACTCTCTGACGGAGCATATATATATATATATATATATATATATATATATATATATATATATATATATATAGGCCCTCAGCGACTCTTCTCGACCGGACACGGTTTTAGGTATTCATTACTAGCTGTTTCATGTTAGTCATGATACTATCACAACATTATTGGAAAAGAAATATAACTATCGCAATTCCATTGCAATAGTATAACTATTCCCAACACTCGTCAATGCGGCTGATAATTCAGTGAACCAACCTTACTCGATTCGACACGGATGCGACTTGATCGTACACTCGTCATTAGTGATATCACCATCTGAAACGATATCGCAACCCAATCTGCTGAACTCAGAGTAAATGGCTTACAGTTTGTTAACATACATCAATGATACATCATTATTATGATGTAAACCGCGATTTGCGCAAAACACCTTTACACCTACCATTATCAATTAGCTTCCAATAAGAAACTAGATTCACATATTTTTGTTGTATAATTTTATGAATGAGCCTATCAATTTGTATTTGTCAAGATGTAATAAACCCTGCCAACGTTGAGACTAGTTGAATTATTTGTTTAGCAATTTCTTATGTTTGTTTATGGCGTCTTCATTGCCCTGTCTTTAGCTCCTCAATTCCTCCCCAATTGAGGTGTTAAATGAGCACCTATATTACTTGCTTACTGTTGTGTTCGCTGCGTTGTCCGCAGCTGTCGTCGTGTCTGTGATTGTTGTTGCTTACTTTGCCGCAGTGTTCGGTGTTACCGTTGATTCTAGTGCAGTTGTTGTTGCTGCTGCTGTTGTTGCTGATACACGGCTGTTGCGACTGCGGTTGCTGTTTTGTCGCTGCTGTGAGTGTTGCATCATGGGTAGCTGTTGCCACGGTTGTGGCCGTTCTTTTCGGGTAGATGTTACGGCTTGCGTTACTCATGGTGTTCTATTAATACAGTTACCGCAGCCGAACCAGTGTTGACATGTATTCACCTTGTGGACACCTACTCATGGGAAATAAAACAGAGGAAAACCGAAAAACGGGACACCAAATTGATATGTGACCGCCTTGGTGTCGAAGTTGTCCTTCCATCTTTAATGAACAATCAACCTATATTGCAACGGCTCGTCAATGTTCCAGCCCCGGCCGACCAATGATGGTGAAGATGGCAGCAGTCTGTAATATAAAAGATACGTTAGCGCCAACACAACAAGAAGTCGTTCACTTGCTGTACGTGATCGTCTTGGTGAAGTCGAACGTCCATGTGGTGTCGTTGTTGCAGTGGTGCAAGACCCTCCTAGAGTCAAAGGCCTTGACCGATGTCCAACAATCCTACCTATAAATTTGTATGCGAAAAGAGCCAAAGAAAATAAGCATAGAATGAGAGATATAAAAGATACATTCTCCGTCAATCAAAGAGGTCCGTCTGACTCCTTATATTTGTACTAAAAAGTTTTCGTTCAATCGTTTTCTTATTTAGTGTGTCGTACCATACCATCGTGATAGACGCGACATCAACAGGACACGTATAAATCGTCAATAATAATTGATACCGACTCAACTAGATTGCAAAGTCTTAAAGGCATAAAATTGTGCTTTGAAGATAAACAACCGAGATCGTAAAAAGAGGTGCTTTCATAATAACTGATCCTAGCCGCAAAGACGAAAATGCACTAAACTATGTTTTCAATGCAGAAAGACAGAGATTCACCAATCGAATCGGAAAGAATCAGACGGATCTAAGATACACGGAATATGGAAGCAAGGGAGAGAGACAGAAAGAGTCAGAGAATCTGCACAGAGGACGGACAATGTAATTTTTTAAACCTACCGCTCGATTAAAATACTTACACTCCACTGCGTAGACTTCGAGTTCGCACAACGCCAGGTATTTGTGACTGCCATGCGGTCGCACGAACAAGAAGTGCCCGGTGGGGTGGGGGGTACCGCAACCGATGTAGACAGTTTCCCCCTGGGGTACTGTTCCAGGGTAGTTAGCACACAACCTGAAGTCAGAGCTACCGAGGGAGGACGGAGCTCGCTCCGTGGGCGCCAAGTCTGTCAAACCGACCGTGAAGTCTAATAGATGGTTCTCTGGAAAACATGAAGATTGTGTTTAATAGTATGACTGTTGTGACTGTAGTTATAACAATAAATAATAATAAAAATGTTCACTGCGCCGTACTTAAGACTAATACATAAATAGTAGAACTGAGACCAATTTAAATGTAAGAATAAATAACAAGGTCAAACCGACTCGACCAGATTGCAAAGTCGTAAATTAAGTTGTGATTGTAAGTATGATTGGCATTGTGTTTGTGTGATTGTTATTGGTATTACCGTTGTGATTACTGTAATGGTTACTGTTGTGATTACTATTGGCATTACCGTTGTGATTACTGTAATGGTTACTGTTGTGATTACTATTGGCATTACCATTGTGATTACTGTAATGGTTACAGTTGTGATTACTATTGGTATTATCGTTGTGATTACTGTAATGGTTACTGTTGTGATTACTATTGGTATTACCGTTGTGATTACTGTAATGGTTACTGTTGTGATTACCATTGGTATTACCGTTGTGATTGTTGTACTGGTTACTGTTGTGATTACTATTGGTATTACCGTTGTGAGTGCTGTAATGGTTACTATTGTGATTACTATTGGTATTACCGTTGTGATTGCTGTAATGGTTACTGTTGTGATTACTAATGGTATTACCGTTGTGATTGCTGTAATGGTTACTGTTGTGATTACTATTGGTATTACCGTTGTGAGTGCTGTAATGGTTTCTGTTGTGATTATTATTGGTATTACTGTTGTGATTGCTGTAATGATTACCTTTGTGATTACTATTGGTATTACCGTTGTGATTGCTGTAAAGGTTACTGTTGCGATTATTATTATGATCGTGATCCCTGTTGTTGTGAGTGGTATTGATTTTGTAGCTGTTTCTAGTTTTGATCTCGCTATTATTTATTTATATCAAAATTGATGTTGGGTGCTGTTGTTATAGTAGCTATTACATTAGCCGTTGCTCCAGCATTAGCACAACAACAACAGCAGCTGTAACACTAGCCACAATCGCAGCAGCAGCAGCAACAACAACAACGATAATAACATCGACACCAGCAGCAGTAGCAACACCAGTAGCAGTAGCAATATAAGTAATAGCATTAGTAGATCTCGCCGTCGTTGTCGTCATTTTTGTTGACGGTTTTGTTCTTTGTGTTGCAGTTACTGTTGTTTCTCATGTAGTTGTCGTTGCCGTCATCACTTCTGTCACACTTTTATTTGCTACCTCAATTGTTACTATATTCATAAGATGGGTGCACGTCAACAAAGAACACTCCCGTTACCGTAGTGTGCACTGTTGGTGATGACAACGAGACCGATGACGTCATCGCTGACGAGTCTCACGGCCCACCAAGGATGGTTTTCCCACATCGTAATGAAGCACTTGCTCGCGTCTGTGTCACTGTCACCGTCTACTGCCCGCTTCGCAAAGCAGGTGGTAGCACACATGCCTGCGACCCACTCGGTCGATGCGTACGTCGCCTGATTGAAGGCCAAGTTTACTCCTGAAAACATCGATTTCTAGCTTTCACCCACACATGAAACACCAAACCAATGTGTTATAATCATTACAATATCTTTGATCTTAAGCTCGTTCTCGGTGACAATTTAATAATTTCTGCTGTCTATAATTACGCGATGGTGGCGCCATCTCGTGAATGTGCACCATTCAATTTGTTCTCTGAAAAAGACAATATTCTAAATGACTCCCGTTTAAATGCATCGTTAATTGGTAGGTCAGGGGCCAATGGTTCACGGAAGCGAATTAATACAAAATAAGTAAAGACCTGGAGAAAGCTTATGACACGGTACCGAGAAAGACGGCAACGGCGACACTGATATGGATGGGGGTCCCAGAGGCAGAGGTCAGGATGGTGGAAGTGACATATGAAGACACGAAGGGCAGAGTGGTGTTTGGACCTGCAATCTCAGAAGAATTCGAGGTGAACGTTGGCTTGAGACAGGGGAGTGCCCTGAGCCCACTGCTGTTTATCGCAGTGATATAAAAGTATACTGATAAGTAAAAAGACCAGTACGATAGATATTTTCCAGAAACTACTGTATGCAGACGATCTAGCATTGGTAGTGGACGGGGAAGCGGATTTACAGGAACAACTGATAGAGTGGAAGGATATCTTCAGCAAACACGGACTGAAAGTGAATCTGGAGACGACAGAGGGGCAACAAAGCAAATAATTGAAAATACACCTGGAGGGGAAGAAACTAAAACAAAGAGACTGTTTTATATACCTGGGCGGAGCGGTATGTGGGGATGGCTCCTCAGAGACATAAATAATTCGCAGGAGAATACAATCAGGGGCGTACGCATGGAGGAAAGTAAAAGGTGAGATGGGAGACAAACACATATCGCGAAAACTCAAGGGAAAGGTACTATGCACATGTGTGACACCAGCCTACCTGTATGGACTAGAAACTACAGCAATGACAGAGAAACAACAGGAGAGGGTACACTTGTGCTAAAACAACTGGGTCAGGAGAATTGCGGGGGTAAAGAGAATAGATAAGCGAACAATGGAAGAGCTGAGGGAAGATGTTGGTGTGAAAGAAAGTTTCAAGAAGAAGTTGGTGAGAAGTTGGTTGAAGTGGCAGGACACGTAGAACGAATGGGAGAAGAACGGTTGGCAAAGAAAGCAGATGCCTGGAGAGTGGAGGGACAAGAAGACGAGGGCGACCGAGACTGAGGTGGGAGGATTGCGTGAAGAGAGACCTGGAGGGATGGAAAGGGAATGGAGAAAAAAAGCAAAAGACCGAGGAGAATGGAGAAGGGTGGTAGAAAAAGTAGTGCAAGCGCAATGAGGAGGAAGAGAAAGAAAAGAAAATGTCGACGTCAGCCTCACCTAGGAAGACAGGGAACGATGAGGAGAACAACAACAACAACATATAACATCAAATAGACGAATGGACATCAGCATTTTGGTAGAGATACATGTAGACACACACGCACGCACGCACGTACGCTCGCACGCACGTACACACACACACACACACACACACACACACACACACACACACACACACACACACACACACACACACACACACACACACACACACACACATATATATATACAGGGTTTTGAAAGTTCAGCTCACACGGGCAGTGCAGCGTTTCCCATGCCACTCCAACCCCTCCCCGTTTCCGACGCCTTTGTATTGATGACATACCCGACCAACAAAGTTACAATTTAAACAATTATCTGTCGGTTGTCAACACGCGTAGTATGTTAAAAATGCCCTTTACTCTCTCCGAACTCATATTGTAGTTAAGCTAAGTTGATACTCCTAGTTCTATAAATGGCACTGAATATTAAACGATGTGTTGTTACGAGAATCAATAGGGGCCTACCACGCATGTCAGTCGGGGCCTGCTTGCCCGTTCTGGCTGTCAATTCGGTTTGATAAGTGTAAGGAATAGACTCTTTATGAAACATAATTATTCGGTGTCGAAATTATCTGGACAGCTTTAAGCGATCGTAGGTCGCTCACTATGAATTTAATATAATATTATAGTTGCTGTACAATAACCGTGTAATGCATAGATGTGGAAGTTGTGAACTACGTCATCGATACGTGTGGGGTTTTCCAGGGAATTTCCTCGTTGTTCTATCCTTTCAAACTTATAACATTTAGATGCTGCTCTAGAAGAATATGGATGCACGGGTAATGCCTAAAATAAAGTACCAATCAGGTCCTAACGGCAGAAAGACAGCCATGCTAAGGCTAACTTGACACATATATTTATGTTATTTACGATGACATGTTAGATGTCTCATAGGCGGATCCTTGGGGCCTGGGGGCACGTCTTTGGAATTTGGGCGCGATATGCGTGCCTGACGAGCCCCTTAAACCTTTGCAATGTTCCCCCGTAACGTGCCCCCTAGACCTTTGGAATGTGCATCCGTTTAGGCGTGACGCAAGGGTTGCAATTGGGTGTTTTCGTGAGCTTAAAAAATGTTGAACGTCGCCGCAACCGCTCCACACTCAATCGTCTTCCAATGTCATGATCTGATAGCGGAGTCGTGCTGAAGCTCCGGCTCAGCCCACCAATACTCAGTAGTAGTATGGAGGTGCATTGAGGGCTCGCCCCGCCCCTTTTCAGACCTCGCTCTATGCATAAAAAACGCGCTAATCGTTTTCGGGAACATACTTAAAAAAAACGTGATTGATGGCCTGTCACTTTTGATACCCTTGAGGTGCCGCCACCTAGCGGTTATTTTAGTGACTAATTGCTTACGTATAATTATAATTATAATTAATTAATTAATTAATTAATTAATTAATATATATATATATGTAAGTCTGTATATAACCACAACGGTTATATATATATATATATATATATATTTATATATATGTAAGCCTGTATATAACCACAATGGTTATAGCGGCGCTGCGCTCTAAACCCATTGTGTGAAAATAACCCCGCTGTACCCTATGTAGCAGCAGCAGCGGTGCGCGCTCGCAGCAGCAGCAGCCGATCCGGCGGCCTAGTTTCTAAATATAACCATGCGGCTAGCCGGCTCTGTAACGGCGTTAATTTCAGCTGGTTGGCGTTATCAAAACGAATCCCATGCATGCGTTTAGCATTTAAAAGCTATACTCAGCGGCCGCCCTGTTAAGGCAGGATGTTTATAAGCCGTGGATAGACGAATGGACGCAAAATGGTGTAAGTTATGTTTTATACAACCGGCGCTATCAAAACGAAACGAGGCGCATGCATGCGTTTAGCATTTAAAAGCTGTACTCAGCGGCGCGTTAAGGCAGGTTGGTTATAGGCGATAGATAGACGAATGAACGCAAAATGGTGTAAGTTATGTTTTATTAATAAAAGTCACGGTGGCGGCGTGAGCCAGGCGGTCGGGGCCTGCGTAATGTTTGCTTGGCTCAGGCGTGGTAGTCGAGCGGTGCGTGAGCTGGCCTCGTCAAACTGACGTTGCAACAATGTCGAGCGACCGGCTGGCACTAATGGTAAGTTAAATCCGCGTCGCTCGTATACTTCGTTAGCGGGGACTGGCGTATACCATAAGCCATCGCCCCCGCGTACGGTAAATGACGAGATGAGGCCGTCGGCGTAATCATCATCCGAATCGCTGTCGGCACTAAACGAGGTGGTGAGGAGAAAGTCGTCGTCTGACGGACCCGGGAAGTCGGCTGGATCATCGTCTGATCCCCGGAACTCGACTGGGGGGATGATGGGTACTCCGAGGACGCGACAGACAGGCGTATCGTTGGCGGTTCCCCGTGTCGGCAGTATGATAGTCGGGCTACGTCGCGGCAGGTGGATTCTGTGAAATATGAATAACGCATTTGACTAATGAGGACCTTCTCAATTATATAATTACTGATAGGATAATTAACGTTGTAATTAATATAAAAGTAATTAAAGAATATAAAGAATTACAAAAATAAAGAATATATCATTACAGATAGGATAAGTAACGTTGTAATTAATATAAAAGAATATAAAGAATTACATATAGGCTAAATAATAAGTTATAAAAGTAATTAATAAAGAAGGAAAACTTACCGCTGTACTAAATATATAAAAAAGTAATTAATAAAGAATTACAGATATAAATATAAAAGTTATTAAAGAATATAAAGAATTACAGATAGGATAATTAACGCTGTACTAAATAATAAGTTATAAAAGTAAATTAATAAAGAATGAAAACTTACCGCTGTACTAAATAATAATAATAAATAAATAAAAATACAACGTACCGCTGTTCGTTCGCGGCGGGAGCCTCTTGCGTAGCCGACGTCAAGGAAGCAGCCATGATTGAAAATGAGCAACGACCGTTGCGTTATTTCCTAAAGTCAGTTATGCGTTAAGTGCGCATGCGCGAAAGTGACGTAAAACATCGAAGGCAAAGAGATCGAAATAGCAATAAACGAACATTTAAATGCATGAAAATGAAGCGTTGTATACGCTTAGTTAGGGCTCAGGCATATTGTGGCGTATTAATAATAGAGAAATTCGATGTGAAAGTCACATTTGACAACGAATGTACTAAAGTGAACGCTGATTTTTTTCTTGGCAATAACTAGAAACCGAATGGTGATGCAAACAAGCTGCGGCGCGCTTGACGCTAATGGGGCGATAGCTTATCGCGATCGGAATGCGAAGCTAGAACAATGCCATTTCAAAAACAATACACGAACCACTAAAACATGAATTTAAGCATTGTGTAGGATCAGTGGGGAGTAGGGAATTGTGTAGTGTCATTAGTTTATTGAAATTCGCTGTAAATAAACGTTTGTCAACGAACGCACTACATGACCGTTCATTTTTTTCCGAAAGCAAAAGATATCGGATACTAGGCAGTTATGCGTTAGAACGCATGCGCGTAATGTTGTAATTGAACCGTAGACTAGGGCGTTATCCGTAAGTGCGCATGCGCTATATGCTGTGAGGGTATAAAGAGACTGAAAAATTGCTATTAGTGTATAACACAAGGGGTTCTGAATTTTACAGCTGCAACAGACGTCCTCCCAGCCGCAACAATGGCCGACGCTACAACCGAAATGAAAAAGGCTAAGACACCACGCAAGCAGGCGTCCAAGGCGGTGACTGGAGGCGGCCAGCAGGCACCGACGTCAGCCGGAGCACCTGCTAAACGCCCCGTGGTGCTTCTCGTCCCGTCAATAGGGCGTAAGCGAGGCGCCGACGAAGCGTCTTTGGAGCAGCCAGCTGTCCGGAGTGCATCGCTCGATCGAGAGTGCAGCGCTGAGGTGGCGACGCGCGCTACATTGGTGAGTGTGAGGGAACTGGCGTGCGTTGAGAGTGGCGTCTATAAGCTTAAGATGCCAGTTCGTATTGAAGCGGTGTCTTATAAAGACAAGTGCACGTACAGGGGATGTGCCCGGTGCCGGCGCAAGTTGTTTCGACAAGTCAAGGTCGACCTTATGATATGTCGAACCCACGGTGAGAGTTTCTTTGCGTTGCGCGTTGTGGTTCGAGATGGCGAGGCCGACGAAGATGAGCTTTGGCTAACGCTGTTTGACACGCAAATGGCTAATCTAGTTGAGTACAGGGCCGACTACTTGGAGGAATTAAGTGAGGAGGAACTGCGTGATACTGTGCTTGAATTAACAGGCACGAGAGTGGAGCTCAGTGTGCGTAAGACGACGTGGCAAGGCGAGCCGTCTTATACGGTGCGTACGCTGAAGAGATACGACGACGACGACGACGACGATGATGTCTAATGTGTTTTTCTTGTGTTGTTTGTGTAGGAGTGCCCACTGTTGGTATCGTTGTTGACGCGTAAACCGACGAGTGCCGAGATAGCCGAAGATTATATAATGGCATGGTGCTCAGCTTACGAAGTGGCCGCAAACTTTAAGCATGACAATTTTCTTCTGTAGGAGGTTCCGCACGTGCTGCTGGACATGTTAGCGAACAACGAGAGGATGCGTGCAAGGTACGCGGAGGTTGCCGCGTTCGTACAAACGCTGCTGGACCGGGAAGTGGCGCATAGTGAAACGATAGACGCTGTGCTTCTGGGTCGTGTTGCAAAAAAAGGGGCGGCGGACTAATCATGTGTGTATTTGTAGAGGGCGGAACGGCTTGAACGTGAAAACGCCGCTGAGGTAGCTGAGTTGGAGAGACTGCTACTGAACTACGACAATGCGGTGCGTGTAAAACTGTATGCGGAGGCGGCGTTCGTGGACGATAAGCGAGATGCGGCCTAATTATAATGCGTGTTTTGACAGTGAAGCTTAGTAGGACATGTTTTATGCTGTAGGGGTGCGTGCGTAGCGATAACGAGTTGGACGTTATCATCGAGGAGGCGCTTGGCGTACTGCACATCGAACCGCCGACGTACGACGACATACAGCACGCGCCGTCGCCAACACCGCCGGAAGTGATACTAATACAACGTCAAGTCATCGCGTCGGGTCGGGGTCAGTTGGCCGGCCGCTATTAGCGGCATCCGATGGCCCTCTTCGCCGAGCAACTCGGTGAGACGATTCTGCAGAAGGCGCGCGAACGATGCGGTGCGTGCGAGGTCAATGAAGGATGCCCCTACGTACATATGGTCGGCTATCGTGCGGGTCGACCGACTCGTGTGTACACGCAGTGCTACGACAACGCGTCTGACCTCGTCACGCGACACTTCAACGCCGTGTTGGAGACGTGTCTACATCAATCGTTGATACCGACCTTCACGCGTCTCGTGCGTCTACTGCACGTTAAGGCGACCGGTCAGCAGCCGGGACGTGCGGGGGAACTCTATCTGGTCCAGTTCGTGTCGGACTGGCTGCTAGGCACGGACTGGCGCGATTTCGTCAACAATGCTCTACTAGAATCGGCCGTTCACGTGTACGTCCAGTGCCGAAGCGGCGTCTAAGCCGCGTGAACATTACTGCTAGAAAGTTGCTTTGTCGATTTATTTAAAAAGAGCTTGTTTTAATAAAAATTGCGCTTTTGCTACTAATGGAAAGAAGAAAACCTTGTACGGTACGCTTAATAAAACGTTGAAAATGTACGTTCCGTTTCCGAGTTACTTAACAAAACACCACACCACACCACAACAACATCGACCCACCACCCCACGTTACTTAACGCACTACTGCGCATGTCCACACGTCACTGCGCATGTCCGTACAACATCCACCACCACCACAGCACCCTGTTATAAAAGTGGTGCTCGAAAAAGTAGCAGCCAAATGTATGCCGTCGCCTCCTACTAGATGGCAATGTCCGAAATGCGGTACTTATTTCGCGCAACAATCGATGTTAGAGAGACACGCGAAGAGTTCGAAACGATGCGGGGATAGCGCGCTATGCGTAAAAAGACGAGAGTGTCCGAATTGCGGCGTAACGTACAGTACGCGCGCCGTTATGCTACGTCACATGAGGGATACGTGCGTTCGTCGTCGGGAGGTGTCGCCACCTCACGACGGTCCCAATGCACCGGTCGACAACGACGCTCTACAGCGCGTCGTGGATGAACATCGACGTAGCATAGAGACGTCGGTAGCGCGCGGTACCGTACAGTCCCGCTACAACTATCGAATGATCGCCTGTACGAGTACGCGGGTGCTCGAACCGCGTCTGAGGGTTATGTTTCGCGAACAAAAGAACGCGTTTAAAATTAACGTGAGCTATGGTTTCGTGTTACGCCACAAGGTGTCGGGACGTTACCGCTATTTTCATTCGTCCTGTAACTGCTGCGGTTGCCTCCTTGAAACGCCCGCAATCGTTACCGATAGCCGTTCCTTCGAACGCTTCCTCGACGTCGTGCGCACGACCGACGTACTACAGTACGTCATCGCGCAGCGTCCCGACTCGGGGTGGGTGGTCGAGCTCGTAACGAACGCCACCTACTTCGTGAACGCCATCCTAAACCATCCGTTGGCACAGCGCTCCCCGCCTACGTGCGCAACAACAAACACTTAGCGACGTTGACGAACGATCATCGGGGCACGCCCTACGATGATCATCTATGCCTCTTCCGGTGCATCGGTATCCACCTGCAAGGCGGTCGACAACGCGGCGACCCGAGAATAAATTCGACCCGTTTAACGAGAGTCGCTAAACGACTGCACGCGCGCTACGCTTCGACGATGTCGAACGGCGTGCGCCTGAACGAACCGGAACGCGTGGAGACGGTTTTCGGCATCAACGTCGCCGTCTATCGACTGATGGAGGCAGGGGCCGCCGAACTAGTCCGTCGGTCGCTCGAAAAGCACCCCACGACCCTGAACGTCAACCTGTACGAGACGCACTTCTCGTACATAACCGACCTGCGCGCGTACGCGAAAACGTACAAGTGCTCGAAATGCGGCAACTCCCTCTGGCGGTACCCGTGGCGATTACGGCGTCACGAAGCGACGTGCGAAGGTGGCGTTCGTCACGTGTTTCCCGGCGGCGTCTACCGACCGACGCCGTCCGTGTTTCAAAGGCTCGACGACGAAGGCATCGACGTCGGCGGCGACGACGACCTGCGCTACTATCCGTACCGCGCGACCTTCGATTTTGAATGCTATTTTGCCGCCAACGATCTACCGCCGGATACCGACAAATGCCGGTGGCTAGCGCGACACGAACTGCTCAGCGTGAGCGTCGCGTCGAACGTGCCCGGACACGAAGCGGCGCGTTGTTACGTCACGACCGGTGATTCGGCCGAACTGGCGCGCCGCCTCATCGACGACCTGGAAGCCGTGAGCGCGGCGGCGTGCGCGGCTCTTCGCCCCCGCTATGACGCGGTCTTCGCGGCGCTCGACGCGCTCGACGACGACTGGCGGCGAAGACGGTGCGACGACGAAGACAACGATGCGTCACCGTACGCCGCACTCGCCGACCGCCTGTGGACGCACCTTCGTCAAATGCCCGTACTGGGTTTCAACAGCGGTAAGTACGATTTGAACGTCGTCAAAAAGTACTTGACCCCACTGCTCATAACCGACGACGCGCAGCACACATCGTCGGCGTTCACCATTAAACGACAGAACAATTACATGTGCCTGACGACGTCGACGTTGAAATTCCTCGACATAACTAATTACCTCGCGCCCGATGTCAGCTACGAGCGCTATCTGAAAGCTTACGGCTGCGCGGCGACGCAGGGGTACTTTCCGTACGAGTATATCGACGCGTTGACGCGCCTGGACGAGACCGTCCTGCCGCCGCGCGAAACTTTCTACAGCCACCTGAAACGCGAGGGATTCTCCGCGGAGGCGTACGAAATTTGTGCGACGGCGTGGCGTGACGAACGCATGACGACGATGCGCGATTTTCTAATCTGGTATAATAACCGAGATGTGGCGCCGTTTCTCGAGGCCCTCCATCGGCAGTTCGCCTTCTATCGCCGTCAGCGCATCGACATGTTCAAGGACGCCATCAGCGTACCGGGATTGACGTTGTTGTACCTATTCAACGACCTGCCGCTGTCAATCCATTTCTTCCTGTTCAACGAACCGAACAAAGACCTGCACCGCCTACTGCTGTCGCAGATCGTCGGCGGCCCATCGATCATCTTCGCGCGTCATCACGAGGCCGGCGTGACGTCGATTCGAGGCGGCGGCAACCCGTGTCGTTCGATAGTAGGCTATGACGCGAACGGCCTCTATCTATCGGCGATGATGCGGGAGATGCCGACGGGTTGGTACACGCGTCGACGCGCCGAGAACGGCTTTCGAGCGGAGCGCGTGCACCGCTACGGTCGTATGCCCGTGGAGTGGTTGACGTACGAGGCGGAACGGACCGACACTCGTATACGGCACCAGTTGAACGGCCGCGAGAGGCGCGTCGGCAAGTACCGAGTCGACGGTTGGTGCGCCGCCACGCGAACGGCGTATCAATTTCACGGCTGCTACTTCCACGGCTGCCCGACGTGCCAGACGCACGTGACGACGAACGCCGTCAACGGTCGACCGATGACGACGCTGTACGCCGAGACGATCGCCGTGACGACCTACCTACGCCGCCACGTCGACGCCGTCGTCGAAATGTGGGAGTGCCAATGGCGAGCCGTACGACCCCCCGCGGTGCCGACACCCCCCGACGCGTCACGATGGCAACCTGGGCGGCAGTGTACGCACTCGACGATACTGGAGGGTGTACGCGACGGCTCTCTGTTCGGCCTCGTGCAGTGCGATATCGCCGTGCCGGAAGCGCTGCGCGCCAAGTTCGCCGAAATGCAGCCCGTGTTCAAGAACGTCGATATCACGCGCGACGATCTCAGCCCGTTCATGCGCCGCTACGCCGAGTCGCACGACCTACTCACCCGACCTCAACGGACGCTCGTCGGTAGCTACTTCGGCAAGGCGATCGTGCTCGCCACACCCCTCCTACGCTGGTATCTGGAGCACGGGCTCGTCGTCGCGCGCATCTACCAGGTGATCGAGTACACGCCTATCGCGTGCTTTCGCCGCTTCGGCGATACGGTGTCGACGGCGCGACGCGAGGGCGACATCGACCCCGACAAATCGATCATCGCCGACACCTTTAAACTACTCGGCGACAGTTCGTACGAGAAGACGATTACGCGTGTCGATCGGCACCGGGATATCAAGTACGCCACGCCGATCGGTGCCTCGCAACTCGTCAACAATCGGCGCTTCCGGCAACTCGACGTCATCGTCGACGACGAACTGTACGAGGTGGCGCTGAATAAGCGCACCGTCGTCTACGGCCTGCCTATCCAAATCGGCTATTTCGTGTATCAATACGCGAAATTGAGAATGCTGGAGTTCTACTACGATTTCATCTACGCCTATATTCCCCGTCCGCTCTTCCAGTACTGCGCTATGGACACCGACTCGGCGTACATCGCCCTAGCGGGCCACGATATCGACGCGCTCGTACCAGAAGCGCTGCGCGAACACTACTTCCGGAATCGTTCGCTCTGGTTTCCGGCCGAATGCTGCGATGCGCACGTGGACGCGTACGTACGATGCCGCGTCGCCGGACTGGCGTGGGAGGGTGGTGACTGCTGCGCGCGCCGATGTCTGTTCGATCGTCGAACGCCGGGTCTCTTCAAAGAAGAGTGGCGCGGCGACGGAATCGTGGCGCTGTGTAGTAAAACGTACTACTGCTTCGGCGGCGACGACGGCGCGAAGTACAGCACGAAGGGTCTGAGCAAACGTCAGAACGCCGATATCGACGAGAACACTTTCCTCGCCGTACAGCGCGACCGACGCAGCGGCGTCGGCTGGAACCGCGGCTTCCAGGTGAAAGACTCGTCCGTGTTGACGTACGTTCAAGAGCGCGCGGCGTTGAGTTACTTCTACGCTAAACGCCGCGTGCTCGACGATGGCGTAACCTAGGGGTGGGGGGCCGCCTAGGGGTAGGGTTCTGTATGTATGTATGTAGTGTAGGGTATTAAAACAAAATTGCGTACATTTGTTTGTTATCGTTTTTTATTACTACTACTATACTCGTAAAAGCGAAGCGTTAATGTGGCCTTAGCCAATCGAATACGAGACAGTCATTGTCCACCCGATTGGTGCCGAATAGGTTCTGAAACGACGTCAATGGCATGCCGCGACATCGGAGGAGTAGGTAGGCGACGCAATATTGTCCGCACACGTTAGAGACGACGCTCTGCAATCGCTTGTACGTCCACGCGTCGCCGCAGTGACGGTGCAGGAAGGCGCGGAAGTCGGCGTGCAGCGGCGGCAGACCGTACGAATCGAAGTACTCGCCGACGCCTCGCCGGTCGACGTAGACGGCCACCCAGTGCTCCCCCGGTTCGCCGCCGTCATCGGTATTGCACCCGAAGGCCATCGGGTAAGTGGCGGCGGCGGTGGTAAGTAGCGCGTCTTTAGGCACGACGCCGACGACGATGCGTTTAGCGTACGCGTCTCGTTCCAGGCGACGCATTAGTTGGAACGTATCCATGGTGGTTACGACGTACAGTCGTACAGGACGTTCCGGGTCCTGTCGATCTCCATCACCGTCTCGAATTCCGCGTACACGACGACGTTCATCGGTCGGGCTAGCGGCGTCGTGAACTGCATTTCAGCGCCCACGGTCCCCTGACGTACGACGTTGAAATGGTCCCCGTCGCAACAGTCGAGGGTCAGGTCGAAAGCGAAGACGGTGTAGCCGGCTTCGAAGTCCGAGCGCGATATGTCGTTCCCAGCGTCCTCGCCCGCCTTTCCGGTGGCCTCGAAGAGATTCATGTAGCTTCGTATGCACCGGTGGTGCGGGAAGTCCGGCTGCAGCGGCTTGCTCGGCACCTGACGTCCGTCGGCGATGAGCGCGAGGAAGTTTATGTCGTTGTGCTGCGCGTTGAACGGATTTCTAGTGTAGTCTCCGTTATAGGCGGCGTTGTCGATCATCATCAGGATTATGCGTTTCGGAATCGCACCGATGTACAGGTTCTCGTGCGTGTGCGATAGCGTACCCGCCGTTATCGAGAACGACTTGCAGTCGACGCGGCGCATCGGAAACTTAGCCGTTCCCAAAGTCCACGCTTTGATATGACCCAGCTGGACTTCCGGGTTCAACTTCACTTTTCGGACGTACTGGCAAATCGAGCGTATCACGATATGCCACCCCGGCGCGGCAGCCGGGCCCATGAGCGCGAAGGCGTCCTTCGAGTGGACCATGCGTATTTTCGTGTCGATGCCGCTCGGTAGGAGAAGGTTTAGCATAAACGCGTCGACGTGCAGGTGTCCCATCATCTCCACCTCGGCGCTGGCCGCCGTCAGGTCGCGCCGCGCTACGAACCCGGTGTTGTCGTCCCCGCGCCCGTTCATGTGTCTGGCGCTGTCTTTGTACCACAACGACCCCGTGAGATGCGATCGTTTCGCGTCGCTACCGTAACTCAGCAGGGTCTCGATGTAGGCCCGGTACGCGTATGTATTGGTCGACGGCGTCACGAGCGTACCGTTCAGCGACACGTCGATTTGACTGAACGTCGAATGGAGGAAATTGTTGACCGGCGCCACGTTGGCGCCGGCCGCCAGATCGGTACCGTCCCCCTAAACCACTTTGAAGCGGACGTACGTTTGAAGGCTCGCCAGGTCCGTATAGTCGTTACCCGACCCCGGAATGAGGAACTCGATAGGGCCGCCGGCGTCGAGAGCCGTCAGCGGTTGGTAGACGGTCCACTGACTGCTCTCGATGCTCTTCTGCGTCATCGGTCCGGTGAACAGGTCCAGTTCGGCCTTCACGCCCTCGCACGCTGTATTTACGAACGCCATCGTTACGCGTCGAATATATCGATCGGTCGACGCCCTCTCTTCCGTCTACTGACGGTCGTCGCCGTTCGACGCGGCTTCTTTATAGGCACTTTTTTTTCCTCCTCTTCGTCGGCCCTTTCAATAGGCCGTCGAGAAGATCGACGCCGGCCTCCTTCGCGCGACGTTTTATCGACGCTTTCAGATTGCCGCCGCCGACGACGTCCCGCGCCACGTGCACGCCGGTTTTGAGCGCGCGTTTTCCCAACGCCATGGCGCCTCTCTTAAAAAGCGGCATGACGCTTCGAAACAGGCTCCCGAAGATATTACCCAGACCGTGTCCTCGTTGACCCCGACCACCGACGAAGACCGGCAGTTGACCGGCGACCTGTCGAACGTAGTAGTCCTCGTACGGGTTCGGCATGGTGGTTAAAACAATCTCGATTTACAGCGTCTGATGTGAAGCGTCGCCACTAGCTTCCCCCGCTCGAATGGTATCGGTTGACCGCAATCGTCTCTTATATCGACTTCTATCGTATCGAATTGATGCCGCAGCAGCTTTACGTATTGGACGCGGTCGAACGTTTCTGAAATAACGCTACCGTTCGTACCGAAGACGGCGATGTTTCGAAGGAGCGGCGCGTACACGTTACCGACGACGCGCGATTCCACGAGATCCGTGTACACGTACAGGGTGTCGACGCCTGCCTTCATATCCACCGTATTACGACCTTCGTACGCGTACGTGTACGCGGCAGGGCTGGTCTCGATAACGACTTCCGGCTCGGGGCCCATCATCGGGGGACTCACGATAACGTTGTTATGGAAACCTAGCACGCTCTTCAGACGGCTCGTATCGGGTAGGGTAAAGGTGACACCCGACGACATACGCAGCGTCATTCGGTTAGGGACGCCGCTGTACTCTAGACGCACCTTGACCTTATCGGTGCACAATTTCATTAGCGCCTCGTTGAGCTCGCACAGCAGCACGTAAACGTTGTTGTAGAAACCGTGAGTAATCGTACCCTGTCGGTATACCTCGACACCGTCCATGGTCGTGAAAAGAACCGTCTCGCCCCGCGGGGCCGACAGGTAGAAGGTGGCGTCCGCCTCTCTCACGTTGTACCACGTGTGCGGGTACTGTAGCGTCACCAGTCCGCATTCCCATTCTCCTCCAGGCAGGTCGAAACGTCGCGGCAGCGTCGTGATGTAGTGCGTCAACGTATTTTCGGGGTGCCGCTTCATAGACGCGTTGCTCGGTAGCGTCAGGTAAAAGTCAGACGATACCGCCATCGCGTCGTCGTCGTCGACCGCCGCTCATAGACGGACTCGGGAGGAGGTAACCGAGACAGCTGCTCAACAGCGCCGTCCACAGGTTGGAGTCGCCTTGACCCCGCGTCAGATTGTATATACTAACGGCGATGATGAAGTACAGGACGATGACCTGACAGAGGAATACGATTTCGGCCTTTGGGCATTCGTTACCGCAGAGCCGCCATGGAACGGGTTCGTGGACGGTGGAGTCGTCGGCGTTCTCGGCGGCGTCGACGGAGTCCTCGTTGGTAGTCTTCGTCGGCTGCTCTGAACCAGTAGCGGCGTCGACGGAGTCCTCTTTGATAGTCTTCTTCTTCGGCTCGTCCCTCGTCGTCGCCTCGTCGATCATCATTGCGCCACTGCGGTCTGCGGCTACAGCAGGGCCCCTTAAACGGGAGGAGCGACGTTCCCCTGCATAAGCATGACTCGTGCAGCCGCCAGCATTCCTCGTGGCGCGTCCAACGCATGCCGCCGGCGCGGTATTATAGGTCCACGAGCGCCGCGGCGTCGATCCAACTATTGAAGGAGGCCGGGTAACCGCTCCATTTTACGAGCGCCTCCGACCCGCCGCCGCGACGACGACGACGCTGCAGAACCTCCTCCACGCGATATAGTTTGTCCTTCGGAACGACTACGCGTTGTACTTCCTGTTCGTAGAAGGCGCCCTCTACCGGTGTCACGGCGTCGTCCTTCAGGCGATAAACGGGCGGTTCGGACGGATGCACCTCTACGACGATGAAGAGCTCCTCGCTCCAATTAGCCATGTATCCTTTTTTGAATTGACCCCTCGTCTTACTGATACGCACGCGATCTCCCTCGCGAAGTTTCGGTTTTTTCCGCCGGCCGCCGCCGCTGCCGTACAGGCGTTGCCATACGTCCTCCTAATTCGTCGCGATGCTTCGATGATAGGCGTTGTTGTACGAATGCACAAAATCCGGTAACGCCTCTACGTAGCGCAGCGTCTCGTGTTTCGTAAAATAACGCCATATGCGCGTTTTCAAAGTCCGATTGAATCGTTCCACGACGCTCGCTTTAGTCTCCTCGTTATGCGTCACGAAATGATGAACGCCGTGACTCTTTAGGAACGTTTGCAGGGGTCGGTTCAGAAACTCGGTCCCCTTATCGGTCTGCAGCGCGTTCGGCGGCTGTTGCGCGTCGTTCAGCAGGCGCGCGAAGGCCGCGACGAGCGACGCGCCGGACTTACTCTTCAACGGAACGCACCACGCACGCTTCGAAAACACGTCGATGACCGTTAATAGGAATGTTATACCGTCGTTGTGTTTTTTTAGCCTAGTCAAGTCGACCAGATCGGCTTGCCACTGCTGGTTTTGAGCGCCCACGATGACGCAACGTCGTTTGAAACGTCTTTTAACCGGTTTGTGTAGGGTATAAGCGTCCTGCGCCGCTAGCCACTTCTCGACGTCCGGTCGTCGTCGTCCCCCCTTCGACGCCCGGTGCAACGCGTCGACGCCTCCGTAACTACCCGCCCGTTTCGGATCGAAGTAGAGTTCATTCAGTTCGTCGTCGTCGTCGTTTCGTTGTCGAAGGTTTCGTTTTGGACGACGACGACGACTCCACCCGGACACCATGATGACGACGACGACCAATGAACGACGAATATTATATAGAGAGCGATAACCGTGATGACGAGACCGACGATGACCGTTCGTTGTATCGGCGGCATCGTCACATCGATTCCCACGTCACGACGTCCAACGCTCGTTGTCTCTTTCTAGAGCCCGTATGTCGTCTTCGTGCCGCCTTCCCCGCTGAACTGACCGCCGACTCCTCCGACTCCTCTTCTCTTTGATGCCGCCGCCGTCGCTCCATATACTCCCGATAGCGCGGGTTGCCGACGAACTCCATAGGAATGTTCATAACCTTCAGGCGCAACCCGAACTCTCGCCATCCTAGGGGCTGTATCGTCTTCGTTCTCGTTCGCATGAGATCGTTCACTAGATCGACCATGTTACTCCCCGCGATCGTTTTACCGTCGTACACGAATTCGCCGCGGTCGTTCCATCGACACAACGGATCGGCTTTCATTTTCGCGATAAGCAGACTCGCCTTCCCTTTCAGCGTTTTCGGCATGCTGGCTACGATTTCGCGCTCTACGGCCTCCGACGATGGCGCCACCGCCGCCGCGGGCTGTATCTCGCCGCCGTCGGCGTTGACCATCGACACGCGTACCGGTTGCGCCGCTCGAGCCGCCTCTATAGTGTTGTAGCGACTCAGCAGTTGATTGTACGACGCCACCTTATCGCGTTCGGATAAATCCGATCGCTGTAGAATATCCTTCATGTCGCTGTCCAGGCTACTCAGCACACGTGATCGGGGCGTGCTGCTCGACGGCTGTGGTGGTGGTGGCAGGAGGCGTTCCACCAATCGCGGGTCGACCAACGCCATCTTCTTTGCGTACTGCATCGATTAACCCCCGATGACCTGTTTGAGTAGTGGCAGGAGAACGGTACTCGCTAACGGTGCTAGTAGGGCCGTCAGAAAGCCACCCGCCCCCGTTTGCAAGATGGCTCGCTTCCGCTTCACCGGAATTCGTTTATTGACCAGGTCACGCAGGTGATCTCTGTATTTCGTCAACACGCGTTTCTGCTTCGGCGACACCTTCACGTTCCCTCTCAGAATATTGTACGCGCAATCGCACAGACTACATATGAGACCGACCTCCGAGTGGGCGAGCACGGCTTTTCGCAGTTCGATGTTCCGCTTACGTCTATCCAACAGCTGCAGGGCGAAAATGTGTCTCTTCACGCGTTGCTCCGACACCGTCGGCGCCACCTTTGGTCGTCGCTTCGCCGCTACAACCGCGCGTCGTCCCGTCATAACGACTAATAAGCGTACGCGACGACGTCCCTCTCTACTTATAGTTGGCCACGGCTACGTACGGAAGGGGGTCGTCTGGAAATATACACGTACGCAGGCGCATGTACTCTTCCGTTTCCTGTTTCAGATCCACGAAGAGATAGCCGTACGCCGTCGACGTCGCGTCTTTGAAAGCCTCTATCATGTAGTTGACCTTTCCCGGGTACATCTGTTTCGCTAGGTGACCTACTTGACCGGCGTCTCGGGGGTTCTTGAATAGCGCTAAGTATTGGGCGTTCAGGCTGATTGTACGGTTTTCTTTCCCTTTCGGAAACATGTTCTGTCGAAGTTGTACGACCGACGTATTACAATTATGACTTTTTTAGTAAACAGCGCCGTCACTCCGCTATCGGTCTCCTCCATGAGGTCGTCGAGTACTACAAGCGTCCTCTTTATACCGTCTAAATATGTCGTAGCCGGCACGCCGTCTACGAAGTCTATTTTCGGAGACATAGACGCGTAGGCGGTCTGCCACTGCCCGTAGCACCACAGGATTTTATCGGGCGGTGGATCAATCATAGCGTGTCGTATCAGACGGTCGACGAACGTCGTCTTGCCGCATCCCGTAGGACCGGATACTATACACGTAAACGGATGCTTCAACAGTGGTCCGCCCATTTTCACGACTGATACTGGCTAACGCTTTTTACGCGTCTTTATAAGCGGCGCGCACCTCCATCAACAGTTTACCGAGCTTGTTCTCCCCCGAACGTCCCCGATCCTGGTACCCCAGAAAACCTCCCTACTCGGTACCCACTCCACCAATTCGGCGTCCCCGGTGGCCAATAGGTCGGCCTTCAACTTGGCCGACCCACCAAACTTACTCATCAACAGCCCCTTCATACACGCGACCCTAACGGCGTTCCAGTCGGTTCCCGTTCTCTTTTTTCGAATTCCGTAACTGAGTCGTTTCGCTAAATAGGGCGATCGCGTCTTTTTGATACACGCGGCGCATTCGAGGTCTTCGTTGAATATCGCTTTCCTATACTGATAGGCTTGCTCGACGGATCTGAAAGTCCGACCGTACGCCGTCAATCGGTTCGCGTACATATTCGACAGGAACGAGCGCGAGCCGCCAAACTTTATAGTAGGAGCCATGACTACGGATAACCCGCTACCGGCACCGCTTATATAGAACAGACGTCGCCGCCGCTAGATGGCGCATCTAAAAAAGGGCCGACGTCCGGATTCGGACCCGGAATCTTGCGATCCCTAGTCGAACGCTCTCCTAGGAGAGCTAATCCGGCGCCGGCGTCTATGAGTGGTTTTATCTCGGTTATATACGACGACGACGTAACTAAGGACGCTATATTCGGTAGGTCCTACGTTGACCGCTAGGCTAAAATAGTCACTGGGATGACCGATAGGGGGCGCCTCAAGGGGAAGGGTCATCAATCAAAAGTGACAGGCCATCAATCACGTTTTTATATATAGATAGGTCCTACGTTGACCGCTAGGGCTAAAATAGTCACTGGGATGACCGTTAGGGGGCGCCTCAAGGGGAAGGGTCATCAATCAAAAGTGACAGGCCATCAATCACGTTTTTTATAAGTATGTTCCCGAAAACGTTTGTATCCTACATCGTCCTCATCCATCATCACACACAATTGCACCGGTAGTAGTTGTGGTGGCCCGTGGAAATATTGGAGTAATTCGTGCATTACTAAACATAAAAACTATATCGTGGTATTCCTGCCAATCGCTTTTAGAAAATAAATTGTAAAGAATTTCAACTAGGTTATTTTTAAAACTAACATTATCAATGTTCAAGCACTTTTAAAGCTTTAACAACAAAGCAGACTGTTTCAGACAATGACGGTTGCTTGCACGTGAAAATCAAGTTTATAAAACGCTTGCTTTTTTAATCGACTAATGCACTCAGACAGGTACGACATCGTCAGTGTACTCAACAGCCGCTGACCAATGTCTGATAAGATACATACCATACCTTTAAACATGATGATATGGGACTTTTTTAATGGCGTGTAGTTTACTGTCGCCACCGCTGTTTTTTTATTAGTCACCAACCAAACGCGCGCACATGTTTTTTTAATGAGTGTTACGGACTTTGAAACGCGGAGGCAGCCAACCAGCCTGCTATACAGACCCGACTGCGGATAATTTAGATCGTTAACAAGCCGAATCAATGAGTAATTATCGGACTTTAATGAAACCGCATTATGTTGTAAGTTAGTGTTGGTGTGTTTTAGTCCGGTGTTTGTGTGTTGTAGGTCGGTGTTTGTGTGTTGTAGGTTTGTGTGTTTTAGGTTTGTGTGTTTTAGGTCCGTGTGTTTGTGTAATGTAGGCCTGTGTTTGCGTGTTGTAGGTATGTGTGTTTGTGTGAGTTTTTGTGTGTTGTAGGTTGGTGTTTGTGTATTGTATGTTGGTGGCTGTGTGTTGTAGGTTGATGTTTGTGTGTTTTAGGTCCGTGTGTTTGTGTAATGTAGGCCTGTGTTTGCGTGTTGTAGGTCTGTGTGTTTGTGTGAGTTTTTGTGTGTTGTAGGTTGGTGTTTGTGTATTGTATGTTGGTGGCTGTGTGTTGTAGGTTGGTGTTTGTGTGTTTTAGGTCCGTGTGTTTGTGTAATGTAGGCCTGTGTTTGCGTGTTGTAGGTCTGTGTGTTTGTGTGAGTTTTTGTGTGTTGTAGGTTGGTGTTTGTGTATTGTATGTTGGTGGCTGTGTGTTGTAGGTTGGTGTTTGTGTGTTTTAGGTCCGTGTGTTTGTGTAATGTAGGCCTGTGTTTGCGTGTTGTAGGTCTGTGGGTTTGTGTGAGTTTTTGTGTGTTGTAGGTTGGTGTTTGTGTATTGTATGTTGGTGGTTGTGTGTTGTAAGTCGGTGTTTGAGTGTTTTAGGTCCGTGTGTTTGTGTGTTGTAGGCCTGTGTTTTCGTGTTGTAGGTCTGTGTGTTTGTGTGTTGTAGGTCAGTTTTTATGTGTCGTGTGTCAGTGTTGTTGTGTTGTAGGTCGGTGTTTATGTATTATAGGTCCACGTTTGTGTGTTGTAAGGTCCGTGTGTTTGTATGTTGTAGGTCAGTGTGTCAATACGTTCAATGAACAAATGTGTTACTTATACGATCTGGTCACTCCCAACCTGACACTTTAAGTCACTATGGGCGCTCCAAAGTCAGCACGTTCAAAACACAAACATATAGAAAAATCTAACGTTCAACATATATGAAACACGAACCAACAGATATACAAGAAGAAATACCACTCAAAGAAGCAAAATCGACACGTTCAACAGACATACATCTAGAAAAAAGATAATATTTTCGTAAGACATACTAGGCTAAACACCCACAAACCAGCAAAGTCAATACGTTCAATGGACAAACGCGTTACTTGTACGAACACTGACCTACACCACACAGCCACCGACATACAACACACAAACACGGGCCTACAACACTCACACACACACATACACACACACACACACACACACACACACACACACACACACACACACACACACACACACACACACACACACACACACACACACACACACACACACACACACACACACACACACACACACACACACACATACACACACACACACACAAACACACACATATACATACACACTGACCTTCGTAATACATACACCAACCTACAACACACAAACACCGACCTACAGCACACAAACACCGACCTACAACACACAAACACCGACCTACAACACACAAACACCGACCTACAGCACACAAACACCGACCTACAGCACACAAACATCGACCTACAACACACAAACACCGACCTACAGCACACAAACACTGACCTACAACACACAGACACGCGGACCTACAAACACACTGACCTATAACACACATACAAACGGACCTTCAACACACAAACACTGACCTACAACACATACACTGACCTTCAGCACACAAACACGCCTACCTACAACACACAAGCACCGACCTACAACACACAAACACACGGACCTACAACACACAAACACACGGACCTACAACACACAAACACACGGACCTACAACACACAAACACACGGACCTACAACACACAAACACACGGACCTACAACACACAAACACCAACCAACAATTCACAAACACTGATCTACAACATAATGAGGTATCATTAAAGGCCGATAATTATTAATTGATTCGGCTTGTTAATTACCTTAATTATTCGTATTCGAGTCTACATAGCAGGCTGGCTGGCTGCCTCCGCGTTTCAAAGCCCGTAACACTCATTTAAAAAAACAGATGCGCGAGTTTGGTTGGTGACTAATCAAAAACAACTGTCGACGCAGTGGCGACAGTAACCTACACGCCATTGTTAAAAAGTCCCATATCATTATTTTAAAAGGTATGTGTTTCTAATCAGACATTGATCAACACTGTTGAGGACACTGGCGACGTTGAACCTGTCTGAGTACACTAGTTAATTAAAAAAGCAAGCGTTTTATAAACTCGAATTTGATGTGCAAGCAACTGTCTTTGTCCAAAACAAAGTGTTTTGTTACGCAAGCGTTTTATAAACTTGATTTTCACGTGCAAGCAACCGTCATTGTCTGAAACTGTCTGCTTTGTTGTTAAAGCTTTAAAAGTTCATGAACATTGATAATGTTAGCTTTAAAAATAACCTGGTTGATTTTTTAAATAATTTCTTTTCTAAAAGGTTTGGTTGATAATGACAGAATGTTTTTTAATTATCTGTTTTAATATGGACTGGCAGGAATACCACGAATATAGTTGGTGTTTAGTAATGCACGAATTGCGGGAACATTTCCTCGGACCACCACCACCGCTAGCACCGGTGCAATTGCGGGTGATGATGATTGAGGACGATGAAGGTTAAGAATTGGAGGAAGATAATAAAAATGTGAAAAAAACCTTTACAATATGGTGTTGTGTTTCATACGTGATATTACCGATAAGAGGCGGTCATTTGCCGTCCACCACCTCCCTTACACGCACACGCACGCACATACGCAGTAAAAGACGCTGATGAAGCCACCAACCCGCCCGAAAACCCATACAACCGATCGTACCACCAGGGGCGCTAGCTACTTTCGGACACGTGATCAGAATTGTATCAGCACCGGAATCTGAGTCAACAATTATAGTCCCTGATTTTCACGGCCCCTGATTTGAGGTACATGATGGACCTACTAACTACTGTCTTCATATCTATTTTGTGTCGTAAAAGTTACTTTCTGAATCTCGTTGTATCTAAGGTTGTCAAAATCATATAGAGAGTGTCTAAAAAGTACAGGATTTCAGTGTGCTACCGATACTACATTAACTAAATTTCTAATTCTGTTCTGCATGATCTTTAAGCTAAACTTTATGGTGCATGTCACAAAGGAAATTTGTAATCTTAAGTGTTCACCTCATGGAATATTAATCGTTTAATTTCGCATGCTATGTTCCAGGTAAGCTCATTGACCTCCGATCACTGCTTGGATCCTGACAGCCACGTTGTTCACATCTCAGGAGAGCGAGCTAACCTCTTTTTCTATCATAGTGCCCTTTATTAACATTACGTACAGTTCACATTGTAGAAAATTTAGCAACTCTTCTATGGACAATCCTCTCATTTTGAACACGAGTGGCATTTAAATGTTTGCTATTATTGCTTTGAATCTGCAAACACGTTCAGTCAGGTGCCTGAACTCAATAATTGTTGTCCTCTGAATAAGAGTCAGTTGCGGCATGCTTCAAATATTTAATTGCTTGTGAAACAAACTTTAGGATCTCCGGAAGAAGAAAACATATACAACAGTGATAAAGCCATCCAGTAACACTTTCTTTTTACGTACATTATTTTGAGACACCCTATATTTGTAGACACGTTTTGTTGCCAAGGTACTTTAATTATGTAATAATTTTAGGTGCTCTCCTCGGTATTCCTTCTAATGTATATATGTCCTTGTTATGACAAACTGTGTGCCCTCCACGCTATACGTACATAAGGACTATCTTACCAGTGCGTCCGTTGATTCCGGCCAACGAGACTACGCAGCCGACGATCGCCAGCAGCACCCATCGTAAAGACGGCGACTGGGTGGCGCGCGACAGCTGTCGAGGCATGACTGGTCTCTACGATGGTCCTTCCTCGTCGAACGCCCGTGAGGGTATTTCTTCAGAGTTCCAGTTTTTTCTCGTTTGTGAATTGTCTATGATGCAAACATTGATTGCTGTGTTTCGCAACCTTTGTGAGCTGTTACCGGTCTGTGTCGGACGCTCTTCCACAGTACTGTGTGACTTGTCTGATAGTTTTGACGGTCGTTAAGACGGCGTTGCTACGGACGCACGTGGACTGGTGGTGCATTTGTCGAGCGCGTCACGGTCAGCGATTCTTCAGAGATCCTAGACAATCTCCACCCGGCCTGTCACATGTTCTCATTCTCCGCAATAATATATAATCCATGACAGGTTGTCAAGCACACGTCAGGTTCGCGCCACGGTCGGTGTGTAATATCGATATTTTGGTTTGTTCGGTCCATCGTAGGTTCGCTGAGGCGTGTCATATATATATTCATGACAGGATGACAGGCTGCCCAGTGCAGTCCAGACTCCCATCATAAGTGTGCAATATTGATATTGATTTGTTATGTTCATCATAGAAAAGCAGTGTGTGTGTGTGTGTGTGTGTGTGTGTGTGTGTGTGTGTGTGTGTGTGTGTGTGTGTGTGTATCGGTGTGTGCGCGTGCGTGTGTGTGTGTGTGTGTGTGTGTGTGTGTGTGTGAGAGAGAGTGTGTGAGAGTGTGTGAGGGTCTGTGAGAATGTGTGAGAATGTGTGAGAGTGTGTGTGAGTGAGTGTGTGTGTGTGTGTGTGTGCGCGCGCGTGCGCGCGCGTGAGCGTGTGCATCAGTCCCGTAGCCAGCGTTTCACAAATGGGGTTCACATTTTACCAATTCAGACTCCAGGGGCGCCACAAGATCATGTGGGGTTATATTTTTTCACAATGCAGAGGGCCCAATATGTTCACGTTGGGGCTCATAATGCAGAAGGTTACATTTCTAACTTGAAGAACAATGAAGTGGGTGTGAGATTGGTGGATCACGTGGTTTCGTCTTATATTATTTCATCTTATATACAAACAAGTAAAACAAAAATATGAACAAAGGTCGTTTTGGGGTGCGTTTTCAAACAAAGTGGGACTTATTTGGTCTGTGCAGATTGGTCCCATTTTGTTGCCTGATTAAGCCTAATTTACACCCGATATCAAGTAATTTTTTTCAGAATAAACAGTTAAACTGTGAAATTTACAATCTGGTTTTCACTCAGTTAATACATTATTATCAGGTGTGCAAAAGTTCCATAATTTATCGTAAAATAGTTAAGTTAGTAAATTAACAAACCTTTATAAAAACATGCCCAGTAAATAGAAGATTAGAACAATTCTTATCCTCTTGTGGAATTTGAATGAAATTCTAGGTGTCAAACAGTCAAGTACCATATCCTATACACCACACTGACTCCAGGAAACACAAACTGTATTTTACAACTATACGGAACACAAAATGGACATAATAATTGATATTAAAGGCCCGTCACACATTCTTGCATCCCCATCAGCGATAAGGCTCTCCTTTCTGAGATCTACAAACATACAACTAGCAACCACAATATTTCGGCAACCATACAGCCACACAATCACACGATTTCTCATCAGCACGCGCACTTTAAAATAGGTGAAGCAAAACTTTATTTTGTATTGGTTAAATACAATTATTCAAGAAATTCGCGTTCCAGCTCAATACTTGAAAATTTTGATTTGTGTTAAGCCAGATGAGTTTGTCTACCGCGTTTGCAGCTTGTAAGAAATACACTCGCTACACATCTTAAGTTGTTGATTGTTGAGAATAGCCTCTTTGACAGTCGGTAGTTACCTTAATTCAGCATACTAAAAATTTAATGCCGCAACTTTTGTTCACTCTTTAACACAGTTCTTATGATAAATAATGAATGATTTTATATGGTATAATTTATGTGCTCATAATTGTTAAACCATCGCCACCCCGTTCATTCACCAGTATTTTGTCTGCATCTGCCAAATGGGTATGTATATTGATGTATAGTTTGTTTATGTGTACATTTGTCGGTATGTGGTGTGTAGGTAACACACGGTATGTAACTGTATATATGTATGTATGTATGTATGTACGCGTGCGTGCATGCGTGCATGTATGTGTAGTACATTGTAGTCATATTTTATTAGAACCTACATGAAAGGATGTGTAATACATTCATGCAGTAGTCACGCAAGCCGTGGCAGGGACACACCAATGAAAACACTGTGTAGAAGGACTACAGTGTCGCCTCCTAGCGGTAGTTATTTGAAGTAGTCTTGAATGCATTTGGATGTAACAATGAAGTGGTCCCTGATTCTGCTACTGCGCTGAAACCGTGAATATGGACTACTGCATCAACCTCACTTTCGTCAACGAAATATCAGTGACATTCCGATACATTTGTAGCTCGAGGAGATAAATATATATGTGATGCTATAGAGCAATTGTCGACATGTTCTGTAGTAGCATAAAAAACACTGAAAAAAATCAGGACATTCAGGCGACAATTCAAAATTACCGTTTTTGTAAGCATCATTGGAGCTTGGTTCGTCTCAGTGGTGATAGTAGGTTAAATAGGCGCAATAGGTTAAATATGCGAGTGGTAGAACCACCTAACGGACCGACTTAAATGTCCCCCCCCCATACACAGCCCCAAATGTTACATCATTTGAAAGCCATGCATCTTCCCGTCTCAACTAGGCCTGTCATAGAGCTGCCAAATGGTGCACTAAGCGTGAATCGAAGGTCAAACAAGGTCACCGTCAAATGATAATTTTTTTCTAAGTTGTGCTCTTCCGGAAACGACTTAATATTATAATGGTTGTATATCTACTTTACTTAATCGCGAAATGGTCGTGATATGTTTTTTTGGAAAGCTTCTTATCTCCCCGTCAAACGTTGTATGAACTGTTACTTGATATGATAAGTGTGAAGGTCAAACAAGGTCACTGTGAAATGATGAATATTCGATTTTTTTGTAACACCACGAAAATCATAAAGCTACAATGACTCTGTAACTTCTTTACACGTGCGTGTTTTATACTGTCATAGCAGAGCAATTCCTCCCCATTAAAATGAGATGTGAATTGGAGCTGTCAGTTAATGGAGCATATGTGGAACTGCGATCAAAGAGAGTCACCGTTAGGTGATAAAGGTTCGACATTTCGCCATCCCGCAAACGTTGTAATATATCAATGGTTGCATATATATATATATATATATATATATATATATATATATATATATATATGTTACCTGGCTACTCAATGCCATGTCATATACCGTTGGAAAGCCTTCTTCTTCTTCCGTCGCCACTATCCCTCACTGGAGTGTAGGAGTCGTCGCCACTTTTCTCTGGTCTTGCACATCTTCTTCTTTCAGCCTCCTCAACTCCATGTCCTTCTTCACACTGTCTTTTTGCTGGTCTCCCTCTTTTCCACTTCCCAGGGACTGGCAAGTCTGCTACTGTTCTCAGGTAGTGCTCATCCTCTCTTCTCTGGACGTGGCCACACCAGCGAAGCCGGGAATCTCTCAAAGTCTCTTCTATGCCCTCAACTCCCGTCAGCTGTCGCACCTCCTCATTTGTTTGCTCTTCCCTGAGCGAGATGTTCATCGCCCATCTGATCATCCTTATCTCAGCTCGCATGAGGAGGAGCTCTTCTTGTCTCTGCAGGGCCCATGTCTCCGCTCCGTACATAAGGACTGGCTGAATGTAGATCTTGATGTTTAGCTTGTTGTTGTTTGACTTTCACATCATGACTAAAAATAAGATGCACTGTGTGTGTGTGCGTGCGTGTGCGTGCGTGTGCGTGCGTGCGTGCGTGCGTGCGTGCGTGAGTGTGTGTGTGTGGGCGCGCGCGTGCGCGTGCGCGTGTATGTATTATGTATCTAAGTTTTTAAAAACTACTGATATTGAAAGATTGGATGCGCAAACAACATTGGTATACATTTCGAGAAAATCGCACATTTACAGGAATATTCCACACACAGGTGTATTCCATACACGTGAATGTAAATTAAAAAATACACTAGTTCAGCACCAAGTAACACAGACAGTACATCTGCAAGTCATCACATCTTTGGTTCTGTGCAAAGATGTGCTAAAGTAGATGTCAATTCATAAAAAAACAGACAATTTGACACCAGTTGATGTTGTTACTTTCAAATTGACCTTTAAATTCAAAATTGAGGATGGCATCAGCTCTAACCTTTTTCCTTACCCCATAAGTGACTGAGCAGAGCTGCCAAGTAGTTGGTTGGTCTACAACAAATATTAATTACATCGATGGGGAATTTGTTCATCTTTCCTTTCATATAAGAGGAGGGAAGGTAATTGGAGGGGACGAAATTGGAAAATCGACAACAGAAAGCGTGATGGTGACAGGGGAGAAAGTGACCGTAGAGAAGGAGGGAGGGAAAATGAGACGGGGGAGAAGAAAATGAGATGGGAGGAAAGATGAAGGGACGAAAGGAAGTGAAAGCAAATGTGATAGAAGAGAAGTCGATAAAAGGGACGCTGACAGGAGGAAAGGTGACAAGAGAAAAAGTGACAGGAAAGAATGGATCGGAAGAGAATGTGACAGGAGAGAAGACGACAGGGGGAAAAGACAACAACCAGACATATGCAATCCGAAGAAGGAGCTACTCTAAGGCAGTTACTGAGGGGGCAATGAGGAACGAGAGGGTGGTTATGGGCGACTCCATTATGAGAAAGACGGACAAGACACTGAGCGAGGGGAAGGACGTCGTTGTTTGTCTACCGGGGGCTAGGATTGAACATGTGACTGACATGGTAGATAAGGTATTGGGACATGGCAAGGGGGGGTCTATACTGGTACATGTAGGAATAAATACTGCATACAGGGAGGGAACAACTGGGATAGTACAGAATTATAGACAGTTAGAGAGGAAGCTAAAGAAGACAAGAGTTGAACAGATTATTCTGTCAGGAATTTTGCCAGTAATGGGAGGAAGGGGGCAACGTATATAAACTGCACGAGGATGGCGATCAACGCACTAGTTGAGCAGATGTGTGAAGAAGAGGGGGTGGGATTCACATATTTATGGGAATACTTTGTTGGGAGGGAAGATATGGCCTCCATCTTGGTGGAAAGAGGGCATCAGTATTCTCAGAGAACCTGCTGCGATCTGTTGACAGTGGGACAGGTTGCAACTATTTCAACTAGATTCCCAGGGGAGACTCACAGAAAAGCCTGAAACTGGAGGCAAACATAAAGACAGCACAAATAAATAAGCAAAGAACAGTCTGGGAAACTCTTCTGAAGCTGGATATAAATGTGTTTGTTTAAATGCATGGAGTATAGTAAACAAAAGAAATGAACTAAACATTATGGTAGAAGATATTGACCCTCACATAATAGGTATAACCGAATCCTGGACCACCACCGATATATCAGATGCCGAATTGGGACTGACAGGATATGTAATGTTTAGGAAAGATAGAATAGGAAGACAGGGAGGTGGATTTATTCTATATATTAAATAATCTATCCAGGCTTATGAAATAAAATTAGAAAGAGAAGCAGATTGCGAAGAAGCTGTTTGGTGTAACATACTTACAGGAAACTTAACGTTAACAGTTGGGTTAGTTTATCGAAGTCCAAACATAAGCATAGAAGAGAAAGAAAAAATACAAAACACTATAAGGAAAGTAAGCAAACGGGACTGTATTATTATGGGTTATTTTAAATACGGGCATATAAAATGGAAATCTCTACAGAGTATGGGGAGTGAGGAACACAAGTTTTTAGTTTTAGTTCAAGATACTTTCCTTTCTCAACATGTGCTAGAACCAACCAGGGGTGAGAATATGTTAGACATAGTTTTGTCCTCACAGAATGAATTATTTGACAATGTCAAGATATGTGAGCCACTGGGGAGTAGTGATTACAACCAGATACATTTTTACCATCAAAGTAAAATCAGAAAAGAATAGTAAAAAGCAGTATAGGAGAAATTTCCACAAAGGAAGGTATAAGGACATGAGGAAATATTTAGCAAAGATAGACTGGAATAACACACTGAAAAATAAGACAGGAACAGAATGCTGGAATATATTAAAGAGTGAAATTAAGTGCATAGTCGATAAATTTGTACCCTTCAAAAAACAAGGGAAACGGTCCAAAAAGAAACACTTATCGAACGAAGCCATTAGAAAAATTAAGTATAAACAAATGGTGTGGAAGTCATATATATGTACTGGAAATAATTAAGACTACAACAGTTATAAAGAAGCACTTTACCAAGGTAGAGCTGAAATTAGAAATTCAAAGAGAAGCTATGAACAACAATTAGCTAGTAATATAAAAAGTGACAGCAAGAGTTTTATGCGTATGTTCGAAGCAAACAGAAATTTCAAGATAAGGTCGGTCCTCTAGATAGTGCTGGAAATATAATATCAGAGGGATTCTTAATGACAGAAGACCTGAATGAGTACTTTAGTTCAGTGTTTACCAAAGAAGACATTAGTTCACTGCCAGTACCAGAGGCTAAGTTCAAGGACGGCAGATTCAGACTATTTAGGACGATTAATTGTAACCCCGGAAATGGTAGCTAAAAAAATAAGTGCTATGAAGGATAATAAATCACCTGGAGTGGATGGGATTCCGCCCAAACTACTATTTGAAATTGTAGAACAAATTAGCGTACCGCTTGCAACGGTTTTCAACTTGTCATTAGAAGAGGGAGTGGTTCCTTTAGATTGGAAAGAGGCAAACATTATACCGTTATTTAAAAAAGGTTCGAAAAACAAATCAGAGAACTATAGACCAGTGAGTTTAACATCAGTGTTTTGCAAATTATTAGAAAGACTAATTAAAGATCACATGGTGGATTTTCTTGTTAAACATAACTTGATAAACCCATCTCAACATGGTTTTTTAAAGCGAGGTCATGCTTAACAAATATGTTATGTTTTTTGGAAGACATCACTAAGTGGGTAGATGAGGGATCACCAGTAGATATTGTCTACTTAGATTTTAAAAAAGCTTTCGACAAAGTACCACATCAAAGATTACTGCTTAAACTAAAGGCCCATGGCATAGGAAATGGTATAATAAACTGGATAGAAAAATGGCTATTCAAGCGTCGAGGCTATATCGCAGGAAGGACATATATATGCTAGAAGGAGTGCAGAGGAGAGCAACTAAAATTATACCAAAACTTAGGGATCTTAGTTACGAAATACGCCTAAAAATGCGGCTTAACAACACTAGAGACCAGGAGATTGAGAGGAGATCAGATAGAAGTGTTTAAAATATGGTTATGAAAATATTGATAGAAATATTTTTTTCTCAGTTAAGAAAGATATAAGGACTAGAGGACATGAAGTTACATTAGCAAAGGAGCAGTGTAGATTAGATATAAGAAAATTCTCATTTTAACAAAGGACTGTAAGAATGGAACAGATTATCTGCTGATTGTGTGGCTGCTAGTAGCGTGAATATGTTTAAAAGTAAAATCGACACATACCTCAGAAGGGCGGATACACATAGATAAAAGGGTCGGACTCTCGATAAGCCAAAGGGCTTCCTTGTCCACCTGCCACTTACAGTTAATTCTCTGGGTGGCAATCTTGTTAAATCTTGTTAAATATACAGACATAGCACCAATATACAATTCCCTGTCATACCTCGTTTTGACGAGGCTGTAATGCCCTGTCTAACGGCATATAACACGACCAAGTATAGGTAGAAAAAGTAGATACACAACCATTGTAATTGTAGAACATTTGTGGAATTGCGTAGTTTTGAACATTCATCGTTTGATGGTGACCTTGTTTGACCTTCACTCTACACCGACTGCACCACGAGATAGCTCCCCGTCGTCAGCCATATTTACGGGAAGACAGTAGCCTTTCCAACGGTGTATGATACGGCATTGGGTACATATGTAACATAGATATGCAACCAGTGGTACTATACAACGTTTGCGGGATGGCGCAATTTCGAACATTGATCACTTGACGGTGACTCTGTTTGATCGTCGCTCCACACATACTCCATCAACCGACAGTTCCAATTCACATCACATTTTAGCGGGGAGAAATTGTTCTTTCAAACAGTATATGACACGCACATATAAAAAAGGAAGTTACAGAGTCATTGTAATTTTATGACTCATAGTATTACAAAAAATCGAATATTCATCATTTCACGGTGATCTTGTCTGACCTTAGCTCCATACTTACCATATCAGGAAACAACTCCACGTAGTATCCGATTTGATGAGGAGATAATAACATTTCCAAAAAAGTGATCACTTCATTATTAAGTAGATATACCACCGTTGTAACGTTATGACGTTTGCGGAAGCGCACAATTGAGAATATTTATCATATGATGGTGACCCTGTTTGACATTCGATTCACGCTTACTGCTTCATTTGGCAGTTCTACGACAGGCCTATTTGGGACAGGGAGATGCATGGCTTTCAAATTATATAACATTTGGATGTGTGTAGGGGGACCATTTAAACACCTAAAATAAAACACTTTTTGGGCATTTGCCGCTCGCCTAAAATATGTATAAACATTATTTTGAATAACAAAAAATGTCCATCACCTGGCGGGATGCCTTCGTAGTTGATTGTCTTTATAGTAATATTTGCAAAATGTTAGAAAACACACAACATCGTTACATAAACACCTCAACGCGCTGTGAAATTCATGTTCATCGATAGGCCCTAGTCGTGTTAGTGTAGAATTATCAAATACTGTTCGCATTGCTATGCAACTGGACTGAGGGTAGACATCAGCATTATTGTGCCAGCGTCTACTTCGTGTTGCCATGTTCATGACACACGGGCGCTTTCCCGAAGTATTTACGTTTTATTTTCAGAACAATTGATTTGCCTTAAAAGGTGATAATATTGACATATATTGTGTAGTTTGAAAATATATAGGTATGACGTCCGATTCGTGGAGCTGTAGATTAATCCATGAAAGCTTGGCGTTCGATGTTCAAGCCGACTAATTGGAAATCGTTAACGTACTCGCATACACACGCAAGCTCGATTAGAAGTAGATATAGGCGTGCATGGTTGGTTAGTTTGGTGCGTCAGTTGGTGTCCTGTTTCTTGTGAAAGGTGGACGGACTAAAATGTGAACATCTTGTCTGAGCGAAGAGATATTAGCTCTACTTCCAGTTGTTGAATCTGAAACTCCAGAACGAAAGATTTTCGACACCACGCCGCCTGTTAGTGGGGACACAAAACAATATGTCAACCTTCACACCTTTTACAGTCAACAAAAATACACATTAACCGTTTTATAAAATTTACATTTACACCCGCTTTTGACACTCGCCACAAAGACAAGCATTCACGCTAACATTTAATGCCCCCCAGAGAAATGCCAGGGGCAGCTGCCCCCTTGCCCCCTGTTCCCGCGTCTATGCATCAAGCACTATCGTCTGCCAGGTGAGGCGATCAACGACCATCTGCACGGCTTCTCCAAGTCCCAGGCCATCTAGATCCTATTTGATACAGTCATTCCATCTTCGGTGAAGGCAACCACGAAGTCATGGGTACGGGCATGTGCATACTAAGAGGACTCCAAAGTGTGCACTCGCGCGTAATGTTAAAATTCGCCACTGAAGTTGTAAGCGGGGTGTGCGCGTACGTGCGTGTGCGTATGGCGTTTGTATTTAACTCACAACTATGTATACAATAATTATGTATTGTACATCATTGTTCGTTAATGTCACACGTCATGCAATACAATACACAATGCTTTGTGACAAAACACCTTACTGACCATCTAAGCAGTTGGAATATGTTAAATCACTACAGAACGTACTGGATTCATCAAATGCGCTGCGATAAGACGTGACGTTTGGTGATTGCAATGCGTAGGCGGCTACGGGACATTGTCTAATGGTGGTCGTTTTGTTGGCAAACAAATACTAGCTACAACGTCGTCGTAAATAACTATTTATGCAATGTCGTGCCACGTACGCCAGCCACTTAAGTTTCGATTTAAGTGTATTTATATGTAGGTATATATTGTTTGTTTTATGTTAAGCTCTGTGTAATATAAAACGACTAACATTATTAAGTACACGTTGATACGCTTGTTTGTAGGGATAACCGGGTATTTTTAGATTGCAGACATGAGGCGGAATGTAGGGCTGGTTCGATAACCTTATGTGCTCTAAGTGATGCGACCGCTTTACCAATCCGTCAAAAATAGAAGCTTTTCTTTGCAAGCAGATGTAATGCGTCAGTCTGGCGCTTCATCGGAAACGTGTGCTGCGTGAAAAGACGACCTTGTGACACATGTTTGCTCATTTTGAAATACAGATTTTGAGATCGGTGAGAACCCTTGCTTTACGGGGAATTTCAAAAAAGTAAAAGAGTTACCTTTGTTTCGAGGTTACAGAAGAAGTATTGAAAGTTTGACGCCAGTGATGCAAACCGTCTAGGAGCAAAACACGTCAACATACATACATACATACATGCACAAATGCATACATGAGTACATGTGTACTTGCGTACATACACACATACATACATACATACATACATACATACGTACAAACGTACACACGTACATATAAATAAATAAAAGTACTTATATAGCGCCCAATCAATTAAAATTGCCCTCGGGCGCTTTACATACATGCATACGTATATAACAGTATATTACATAAAAAGAAATGCTAATTAAGAAATAAATATGTAAAAAATATAACATTAACTTAAATATAGTTACTAAAAAAGAGAGATAATTTAAAAAGCGTTTACATAAATTACGACATTTATAAAAACTACTAGAAATACATTCATTTATACAAGAATAATAATCCTAAATATGTTAAGAAACTAATAAAACAAAAAATACATTTATCAATAGAAAGCACATAAAATGTCGGTGAATTATAAAAACGCTTGTTTAAATAGGTGAGTCTTCAAAAGTATTTTAAACATTGTAATGATGTTGCTGTCCTGAGCGTAGGAAGCAAATTGTTCCATAGAACCGCCGAGCAAACCGCGAAACGGTGATCACCATGAGTAACAGTTTGTGAGGCCGGTACGAACAAAAGGCGAGGCTGTGAGGTAGATCGTAGAGTTCTGTTGATGGGACGGTAGCCAATTAACTCACTTATGTAGTCCGGCGCAAGACCATTCAAGGCACAATACGTAAACACCAGCACTTTGTAGGTCGGTCTCAAATGAACGGGTAGCCAGTGTAAACGCTGCAACACGGGCGTGATGTGTTCGTATTTCCTCGTGCGAATAATTAGGCGAGCGGCACAGTTCTGCACCCTTTGTAGACGTTGCATCACCGTGTGTGGGAGACCATAAAGAAGTGCATTCCCATAATCTAAACGGGATGTCACTAGTGCGTGAACAAGTGTCTTGCATGATTCTTCCGTCAGATGTGGCCGAATTCGCCCAATGTTTCTAATATGATAGTAGCAGCTTTTCACAGTGTTGGCAATCTGCTGTTCCATTTTCAGGTTGCTATCAAATAGCACACCCAAACTGCGCACGCACGATGATGGTTGAATTCGATGGCCGGCTACTATGATGTATACTTTGGCAGGCAGACTGCCGCGTTTCTTCGCTGGAGAAAAAACGATCGCCTCGGATTTCTCTGTGTTTAGTTTTAACTTGTTTCTAGTCAACCATGCAGCCACTTCCGCAACACACAATTCCACCTTAGCCAGTGCCGCCACAATTGATTCATCTCGTTCAACCGTGAGGTAGATTTGAATGTCATCAGCATAACAGTGATGCCCCATGCCGTGTTTAGCAACAATATCTCCGATAGGTTTGGTGTACATGCAATACAAAGTAGGGCCCAACACCGACCCTTGGGGGACGCCACACGCCAAGATTGACTCAACCGACTCGGCACTTCCCACTGCCACTTTCTGATACCGTTCGCTAATATAATTATGATTTCAGCCACGCAAGCGCCTTATCGGTGATACCGAATGAGTGTTCAAGTCGAGTCATCAACAACTCATGATCGACTGTATCAAACGCGGAAGACAAATCAAGCATCACGAGAATTGTTGTACATTTCCTATCCAGTGTCACGGCAATGTCATTCTTGACACGGAGAAGAGCTGTTTCTGTGGAGTGGCCACGACGGTATGCAGACTGAAAAGGGTGGTGCAGGGCATGTTCATCAACGTGCGTGCTAATTTGTTTTGCAACGACTTTCTCAACCAATTTCGACACAAATGGCAAGTTCGACACTTGCCGGTAGTTGCTCAAAATGTCTTTATCCAGCGTAGGTTTTTTCAGGAGTGGTTTAACGATTGCATGCTTGAAGTCAGCAGGTACATTTGTTGAGGTGAGAGACGCATTTATCGTTGCGGTGATTAGTGGAACTAACTCATGCGAACATTGTTTTAGCAGCCACGTCGGTACTGGATCTAATTCACACGACTTAACTGGAACGGATGCAACTAATCGTTCAACGTCCGATTCAGTGACTGTCTCAAAGCAGACTAGTGGGACACCACTGAATGCCGCGTCGTTGCTCATAGCAGCCAACGTAATGTCCGAACGATCCTCACCGTAGTCGACGATGTATTTTCTGATGTTAGAAACTTTCTAAATAAAGTGATCACCAAAGCGTTGCGCCATGTCCACCGGACACACATACGATGGCATTGTCGTTATGCCACTATTGCCCATGAGGTTTCTTGTGATACAAAATAGTTGTTTTTGGTCATTTTTGCAGTTGGCGATCTTAGCTGTGTAGTAGTTTTTCTTTGTGGTAACCAGCATGTTGTTGAAGACCACACATTGAGCGCGATACGCCTGTCGATGTACCTCAAGACGAGTTTGCAGCCATTTGCGCTCAGCTCGCCGTCGACGCTGTTTCTCGTCACGAAGCTCGTCAGTGTACCACTGACAGTCCGGTCGCAATGTTATGGTCGTCTTCCGCAGTGGGGCATGTTTGTCAACAAGCCGACGTAAGCCATTGTTGTATGTGGCAACCATGTCACTAACGGATGCCTCACTGTTTATGTCATGTAGCAAAGAGGTAATGTCACGTTTGAAATCAGGAAGACATATATGACGCAATCGTCGAAAAACTATATCTTTACGCATTCGAGCAGGCTTTGTGGCATTTACACAGAACATTATGGCCATGTGATCACCGGATGGATTTCCATGTGTGTCACATAAGCACGGGTCATACACACTCGGTCGTGTAGTAACTATTGCACTGTTGTTTCGAACGATAACTACATCCAGGAGGTGACCTTTATTGTGCGTGGCATTTGTAATTATTTGGTTCATGCCACGGTCAGCGAGCGTCTCAGAAAAATGCCGTGCGTCAGGATTTGATATAATGTCAAGATGGAAGTTCAGATCGCCGGTAATAACGATGTCATGCGGGTCCAGCATCACGGTGTCCAAGTATGCCGACCACTGCTCGAAGAAAACAGACGTTGTGAAGCCGTTTCGTTTAGACGGTGGCGGGCGGTATATAACACCCAATCTGAACTTGGCGCCACGTGTCGTAATATAATAGTCGGCATGTTTAAAATGGGTAAATTTAGGCCTATTATGACTTGATGGCACATTCTCAACTTTCATGCCGGACTTATACATTAAGCCCACTCCACCACCGCGCTTCTGGGCAGGTTTTGACGCAGCATCGAACTTGTAGCGAGAGGTATGTTGAAATGTGTAGCCAGATGGCACAAGTTCTTTTATCACCTGATTGTCAGTGTCTGTTCCAAGCCAGGTTTCTGTCAACGCTAATACGTCGATGTCCCTGGAAATTACCAGGTCTGCCAGCGACAAAGCTTTATTTCGAACTGACCGAG
>OZ023215.1:30668168-30797990 GCA_963995525.1 Escarpia spicata
ATTTACAAAGTAGTCAGGATAAAAATATTCACTTTGACGTTTATTAATAATTGTATTTAAAATCTTCCATGTTTCCTTCATATTTTGTTTCTGTTCCTCCAATTGTCCTTTGTAATAGGTTTTTTCAGCATTTTTTAATATACTGGTTAATTTGTTCTTATACTTTTTGTAACCTTGTTCTGTTTCGTCACATCTACGCTTGAGACATTTTCGATACAAATTGTTTTTTGTGACAAGCATTTTTCAAGCCATTTATTAATTATATAAAATTATTTAAAATGAAAAAAAAACAGTAGTTGCCATTGCGCAGTGGTATTCACCTTGTACTCATACGCAATGATCGTGTGTTATTTGATTTGATTTATGTTAAGTTATTTGGTACTTCATCAGTTTATCAAAGGCCATTTATGTTATTCAGCTTTGATTGTAATCTGCTCATATCTGAGCGAGTCTACAACAAACAAAAACAAGATTGTCATAATTGTATTTATGATTAAACAAGTCACCTACCAGAGGGCAGGCCCACCGCACGTGATTGGTCAATAATGGAGTGTCGCCTTGAGACAGAATTAACTGTGGCGTGTCGAATTGATCAATAACCTGCTCAGCGTGGCGTGGTTGAACAAACGCCTGCACTGTCTCCGGTAGCGGCGGAGAAGGAGAGCCTCGCCAGTGAGCGAGCAGCGCTTGCTTTGGGCCGTTTGATGAGCTCAGTTGCACCTGCACTATTTGTTGTTCGTCGGTCGTTGCTCTGACGTGGACCTGCGTCCAACAAGTGAAGGCAACGCAAGGATGTCTTCTATTTTCTTGTGGAGTCATGTTATATAATCCGTGTCTTAGACCTTGGCACCACTCGAACGTGTCCTGACATCGGTGTGAGGTGCTGACACCAATATTAGTTTGGGTATACGATTGCACAGCATAAGAGAACATGGCTTATTTATTGCTGAAATCGATGCGTCATGCCGAAAACTATGTTCTCACCACTGGCGTCAGCAATCATATCTGGCAGATGTTTGCTGAGTTCGGAAGTTCGTTGCTGAGACAGATGTTAAGTATTTGGCAGATGACATTGAAAAACATGAATATACCTTACTACTGACGGCTGACATCAGTGATTCTTCGTTGACGGATGATACCAGAAGGACGGAACAAACATGACCGTTGCTCACGCTCTGCTGACGGCAATCTTATTCTTCTGTAAAGGTTAGTGGCTCATTCTCTACTTTATACAGTTTGCTTGTGTAAAATATGCATTTTTTGCACGATAGTAATAATAATGATTCCGATTATGATGATGACGCTAATCAGAATGATGATGGTGATGATGATGCCGATGCCGATGATGATAATGATGATGAGAACGACTACTATGATGAACATAACACAATAATGCTGATCAAGACGAAAAGATTGTTTGAAAAAGCAAAAACCAGCAATCTTCCAAAAAAGTATTAGAAAGCAAACCTATATAAACATGATATAGGTCTACCGTCCGAAGTCGTCATCGTCTAAATGTCTACACATTACTGTTATTGTAACTTGACAATGAATGACACAGTTTACGCCGACGATGCACGTACAATCGTCTTAACGACTTCATGGGTGTCACACTCTGGCGAATGATTGCCATGTCCAATTGATTATTCCCGCTGTAATCATGTAATCACCGACTCATCATCGGCCGTATATGTACTGCAATGCCAACGCAAATGGTCGAGAGTGGATGTACACTGCGACACTGTAAGCGCCGGCTACTGTTAATGTTGTCATCAAGTGAGTCAGATAATATGTTTAATTCGACGCTGGAGACTTGAGGCCGAGATGCGTGGTTCGGGCCTTGGACGTGGACAATATATGTACGATGGCGGTACTACACCCACTGATATAATTAGTGTCCACGTTTTGCGTCCATATAATCATATTGTTAAATTGATAGAATCCGTTCTTTTTGGGGAAAAGTGAAATGGATTGTTTTACTCTAAAAGTTACTACGTAATATTAATGCTTCCTGCACGGTTGAAAATGTTAACATCAATGAAGTATATAGTACTCTGATAAATTTGTTCTGCAGGTAAATTGATTTAATGGTAGTTATTTATGAGTGCAATACCCCATTATTGACGTTTTCTTTTCTCCAAACTAAATAAGTAATCGGATATAATATTATATTATCAAATATTTCAGCAAACGTTTGGTATTTTATATTATTTGTTTCGCCAGATGAGCTAATTCTGCTTTTATACTAATGCCTATCGTTACGTTATATTAGCGCCCGAAGTAGGTACAATTTTGTCGTCTGGCATTGCATGACGTCATTACTAACACTAATACATTTCGCGCTGCAGCCTGCGGCATTGAAGGCTACTGTGTCTTCCCGGCATTCCTGTGGGAAGCGCCACCAAGCGGGAACGGTCGCCAGTGGACTGGTCACATCGTGCAGGCCGGTAGCACGTGGTCAGAACGCACCGAAGTGACCGTTAGAGAAACGGAGTTCGTCCTGACAACAATCAGCCACAACATGTCATGTGCTGATCACGTGTTTGAACGAGAGTGCCGTCGGGTAATCGAAGTGCACACCGTCATGTGCTTATCGGAAGAGCCAAACAGGAAGTTCCGAGTGCACATGCGCGGAGAAGGGTAGGAAACAGAATTACGTAGAAAGTCCTTAGTTATAAGATGCAAGGAAAACGTGTACCTAACATTACATGATAGTACAATAATAGTCAAATATTTATATTCAACCACTCAGTGTATTATTATAATTAGTCACACTCCTTGAGAAAATATATATTCTAGGCCTATATCGTATCGCAGAAGATAACAGAAAACCTAGTTTTGCACCTTTTTGTATCATTTAATAATTTAACAAAATAGTATTGTCATTTAGGCACGCGCAGATATACAGTATCACGGTTTCATGATTTAAATAAAGTAATGTTCACCATTTACAAATATAATGTTGGGCGACTCTAAATGTGTTCGTGATCATTTATGTTACAGTTACGTACCCTTTCATTTTGTATGGCATCTCCGGATTAATAGCTTCTCACCGCGCCTGCATCTCATAACTTAGAACAGTTTCTATCCCGTGTCGTTGTCTTAGAATATCCGCTTACACTAGTCTATTTGTGTAGTTTATGATACGGATATACCAAATTGAAGTGTACATTACTGTATTTTATATTATAGGTACGAAGTGTTTTCGTGTATGAAGTTTATAGCGCGGAGCCGGAATGTAATTCAGGTATATTCCGGTAGGTGGGTATGGCATAGTAATAACAATTGTACTTGTTCTGAAACTAATAGGAGTAACTCTGTATTACATTAAACACTCTATCAGATAGGAACACAAGCTACTGATACATTCACTTTAAATACAACACATCATAAATCAAACAACGGCAATTTGAACCAAGTCGACGAATCAACTCCTGCATTATTATTGTTTTGCATACCTAACTCTGTCAGGGGTAAAAAGGAGTGCGTTTTGCTAACATATTGTTGATTTTCACACTCTACAGCTGCTAATTAAAATTATCTACATATCAATACGCTAACGTTGGGGACAGTATGGCAATAACTCATCCAACGTGCGAGGTCCACTCTTTCTATAGTGATTCATTCATTAGACCAATGGCCTTTGATCTACCAGTTGACGATGCTTTCCAAAGAAACATAACGGCGTTACTTTGAGTTATTGACTTGCGTCGTGTTTGCTGCAGGTGGTTAACCAGTCAGAAACAAATATAAGATTAACATAATGTAATCATGATAGTTGCTTTCCTTAGTATGTTGCTAAATAACTGTATGTCTGTTAGCATTTTTTATTGGCCTCTAATGCTGACACAAGTGGACTTGTCCAATTACAGCAGAACCGAATCACATGAACGAAGGACGTCTCTGCTACGATGACAACCTTCTACGACAACAAATCATGTGGCTAGGTAAGTTGACACGGAATGACACACTGCATTTATGTAATGGTGCCGTGTACTGGTCAACCAGTGATGCATTAAGAGGCATTGGTCGGTAGCCTTTCGGCAGTTTTCTTTTAAGTGTTTTTCAGTGTAGCCTCTTTGTTATTTCATTTTAGTATGGAAAATTAACGAATTACTAAGTTCCCACCTTTCCATCCTCTCAACAAATGCGTGCAATATCTGAGATACGCTGTTGTATGGTGATTGACGCAATACATATGTATTTGGCAAATAATTAATGTTCCCCTCGACTTAAATGCGTACATACGCAGTTTCCACCGTCACGTCTGCGGTATTTGTCAGAAAACCAGTTTATGTTTCCAACCACCAGACTACATTCATTTGCTTATTCAAAAGGCATTCCGCATTCTTCAGATCTTGACGATGTTATCCGTGCCCAATGGCTCTGTTCTCTTCACGTCTGTAACGAGATTCTTATGCGTGTGATCCGTGAATGTAAATTTAATGGATTCCCGTGTGCTGGTTTGTTTTTGCACCGGCGAGGTTTTTTGCTGTTAAATTCTTTATTTATCTCTTGTGTTTTAATAAGCCGTTTGATCTTGATATGTAACTGATGCCAAGTCTTCGCAAGGCATATTCCTGCCGCTCTGCCTCTCGCTTCAAATGTACATGCACTTAAACAGTAAGGCAACATTCACTAGAACGCTAAGATATTAGTCATTGTCCACAGTTCGAATATAATTACGTTTGCCTAGTGTTTATTTGTACTGCCACCGTATAGTACGACTGTCCTAAACTGTTTTGACTACTGATATTGCAAGTTGATCAGAGTTTTGAAGCATGTCTCCATCCTTTCTGTGAACTAACCGAGTTTACTTAGCATCACCTGCAAAAAAGTAGTTTCTCGTGGTAGAAAGCTTTAGCCATTGTAACGTAATTGATTTGATTTAATCACAACGATCAAATACCGATTAACTCCTCGCGGTCAGAAGGACACGGCTTTTAAGACAACCACGAAGACAACCATTGTGTGTTGCAGCCAGGACCCAAGTAGAGAACACGTTCTGTCAAATTCAAGGAGGGTTTGACTTTGTCGCCAGAGATGGCCGAACTACAGAGGTAATTAATGTTTTATAGTTATTACATTAAGCCAAACTCGGTAGTTGTGCAAGATGCGTCATTGAATGTCTTCCTGTGGAAGTTATAAAGTAAACGGTCACGATCAATAGGCTTCTGGACATGAATTGAGCTTTCCAAAAAATTTCCTCGAATTACTATGTCGCCGTTGTTATTAATCAATACACCTTCTTCTTCTACTAGTCATTGGCAGGGTCCATTTTCTGACATTAACGCCAACGGGAGTTTAGAGAATGAGATCCCAGGTAGATGAATCCACGACAGGTTTTTAAATGTTCCTGCGTGATATCTTTTACTTCCCCTGGCAGACACCTAGTCACTTTCGAAAGACACAGGCTACGTAGGGGAATGAAATTGACACTGCGGCCGATACCAGGATTCGAACCCTGGTTCCTCCGATCGACAATCCGGCACTCTGACCGCTCGACCACCGTGCCCCACTAATTGGCAAGGCAGATTCGTTTTAACCAGAGACACTATACAATACCCGGTATACACATTGTGTATGTTCCTGAAGCGCCCGTTTTCTTGCAGGAGCTGTGTGGGAACAGCTGGCGCCCGTCGAGGATGGAAAGCGACTGCATCAAAGGAGAAGGAATCGTGTTCTACTTTACGCAGCCAAATTGTAGTTTCTTTTATCCACGTGCCACAGGTATGCATTTAATTCGCACAAATGCAATACCTGTCTGCTGATTAATACAGTGCATTACTGCATAAAGGTATTTTGATTATTAATTAATTTGTAGCGTTACTTTTAATTTAATATTATAATAGTATATATATATATATGAGTGATAGGATGTAGGTGTTTAAATGCGTCGAGAAGTTATATTTCAATTTATTTTATTATCATTGTGTTTTGTATATAATTATTATGACTGTAAATGTTGAATTAGTTTGTGCAGTGCAATGAAATAAAGTGCAATAACAATTTCATATCGGCGGCCTTTTGGAAGGTTTCTTTCTTTAGAAACATGCTCAATGTATATGATTTGGCTGCAATCAGATTTGGACTGAGCGCCTATAAATCGTTCAGAACAACATGAAAATACCTTACATAAAAACGTTAAGTGACCACCACTCCCGGTCAGTTAATTAGCATGGTCGGATGATTGTGACTCAAACGTGTAAGATAACGCTTTAATGCCTCTCCGGGATTGCCCTCAATAACGTTTACAGTGGAACCTTGTTTCACATCCACCGTTGTAATACAGCCACGTCGCTTTTTAATACGGCTAACTCTATACTCAGCTCACTTTTGGACTGCTTCGAGAGAGACCTTGCAACTTACTACTGACGGGTCGATGCACATTTAAGTGTCAATAAATGTAAAACAAACATTTTGTTGACATCACGATCGTCTCTGTGTGTCGATTTTGGCGTACGTATTACGCAGGCTAATACTGTAACCATATTGCGATCCCCGTTTTGCTTTTGCCAGAGATGCGGCTGCAGTGCTGGGCAAGCTGGCAGGAACGTGACCATAGATTCGTCGTGTTGGCCGACAGCGACTCGGACTCGAGATATGTCCTGGTGAGTCACAATTTCAAGTGCAGTGACAATTCAATTGTATTTAACTTCGTCTAACAATACCGTTATGTTAAGCTGTGAACACGCTTCACTCTTCAGCGTCTGCCCAGAAATGTCAATGTCTTTGACGAGATGACGTCAATCGTGTACATGAGCCCTGTGGCGCCACTAGAAGAAACGGATCTTGTTCCCGCTGACATCGAATATTACAAACTGCACATGTTCAGGAGTGGTAAGTTAACGTGAACATGACGAGGCGTACAAGATCGGACGAACAGTTAATAGCCATATAGGAGAAATGACTTTGTGTATACACTAGAAACGAGAAAATGCTCACACAGAACGGCATATGAAAGAAACAAATGACGCGATTGTTAAATACATGTCAACGGTGTAGTCAAAATATGTTTAATATCACACCGTGCACAAATATTCGTGATTGAACTTACTCGTGGTGTGATCAATCTTTGCATATGTTATCGTCGTATAGTTTGTCATGCTCGGGCCATATCTTTACTAATTAATGCATAATACAAACGTCACCAATAACCAATGACGTAATGACAGACCCATTTTTCTTACATGCATCATGAAATAGGCGTAATAAAGAAACGTGAAACTGCAACATGTTTATATTATGCACACACAATTTGAAATGATCATGTTATACAATATCACAACAGCCACGAGGGGCGGATCCACAGAGAGTAGTCTAGGTGGGTCCAAACCTCCAATTCCACCTCCGTTGAGGCTCGCCGAAAACCATGGTGGCCGAATCACATACATATTGGGTGGGCTGAGCCGGAGCTTCAGGATGACTCCGTTGTCATCGGATACTGACATCGGAAGACGGGGGGAGGGGGCGGGTGACACATTCAAAACGGTCTAGGGGGCATGCAAAATTTGGAAGGTCTAGGGAGGCACGTGCCCCCAGCCCCCCTGGATCCACCTATGGCACGTGCTCCCGAGGTTCCGCCTATGGCCGCCAGATAGGGACGTTGATATGTTGTGCATTTCACGTACGTTTCACTTTGTTCTTGAACACCTTCGTCTTTAACAGAGCCGGGGATCTGCTACGACGAGAGCGCCACCTGTCGGCAGTTCGCCGCCCAAGGAAAATGTTCGTCGCATCTGTACAGGAACTTCTGCAGACGATCATGTCGTCTGTGTGGTAAGTATGCACGTACGTATCTTTGTGGCTGCAGCTGCCGTAGTCAGAACATCGTCCATCGATGATTGGTATTCACCCAGTGATGTCGCTTCTTTGTGGTATCTTGTCTTTCCGCAGACGGGGACAGGGCTTCGGTCACGTGAGACCGAGCGCATTACGCGACCGAGTGTCGAAACATGTCAGTCGGTCACGCGAGCGCATCCCAATGAGGTCCGCCTCTCGCCAGCGGGAATGTGAATAGTTCGCTGTTTGATTGCGAGCGTTCGCATTAAAGGATAGACGGTGATGTCGTTTCACATGTGTAGGCCCTTAGCTCCCTCTGGTAGTAGTCTGGATGTATGAACTGCGAAAGAACGCCAATAGACGATGTATGAACGATGTTGCAGGATACAACTAAATCTGAATTCTTTGTAAGTCGTAATGCACACCATGATATCGCCCTTAAATGTATCCCTAAACATCACAATCTAGGGTTATTCGTTAAATTGAAAATATAATACTCATATATTATCTATCGGACTATCTCAACAGTGTAGTTGTGACCCATGCTTTACGATCTGGAGGCGATAACGTACTATTCCAACTAACAATGCCAAAGAGATCAATTGGCAAGGACAGATTTACAGTCACAAGCTCTCGATTATTGAGCTGCTTACCGAAATGTGTTCAGTCGACACACATATTAATGACATTTCGGAAAACATCGAAAACTAACCGAAGTTATTTTAAGTATATTTCAACACTTTAACTGTTGTATGCATTAACTATATTTTAGTCGAAAATTTAAGTATTTCATCTTCACATATTTATTATTATTAGCCATTGTGATGTGCTTTGGTTGCTATTCTCTTAACTAAAACCGCTGTATACAGTACATGTATGATTATAATTATTTTCGATTCTGCCAAACAGAAACTATTATGTAAGGGGACAAACATGCAATGTCATCATATACCATATGGTACGGTTATTCCCATTTTCGCAACTTATCGTATCTAGTCGATCAAAATAAATTGTTTTTATGATTTGTAATAACAGTAAGCATTTCTTTAGTACAACGAGTGCTCAGTCGACATGATCTGTCACTTAACCTATTCACGTACGAGTGCTCAGTCGACATGATCTGTCACTTAACCTATTCACGTACGAGTGCTCAGTCGACATGATCTGTCACTTAACCTATTCACGTACGAGTGCTCAGTCGACATGATCTGTCACTTAACCTATTCACGTACGAGTGCTCAGTCGACATGATCTGTCACTTAACCTATTCACGTACGAGTGCTCAGTCGACATGGTCTGTCACTTAACCTATTCACGTACGAGTGCTCAGTCGACATGGTCTGTCACTTAACCTATTCACGTACGAGTGCTCAGTCGACATGGTCTGTCACTTAACCTATTCACGTACGAGTGCTCAGTCGACATGGTCTGTCACTTAACCTATTCACGTACGAGTGCTCAGTCGACATGGTCTGTCACTTAACCTATTCACGTACGAGTGCTCAGTCGACATGGTCTGTCACTTAACCTATTCACGTACCATATATACTTGATCATCAACGAACCAGATTAGTGATGTTTTTAAAATTATTTGAAGAAACTGCTTTAGCAACTAGTGGCGATATGTTTAGCCGACGCCCTTTCATTGTTAATTACACTATTGAAAGGTTCCAAGTTTAAAAAAAATGGCTGTTTGCAGGATAAGTGATGACATTATGGCCGATAAGAAGCGCAGTTTTGCCGATGATCAAGCAACGGACGACTGTTTCACCAATTTTCAAAAATTTAGACTTCAAAATGCAGATAATATGTCAATTCACTCGGTTATTGTGAAATGTTCCATTCGTCGCAACATATTGCAGAAACATGGCTTGTATCATGCATGCGATCGTCTATTAGATAATAGATTGCCTTTGATGTTATTACGACTGCAGGCTATGGACCTAATCAGTATTCCCACATCTAGGCTGGTTGCCGAATTGTGTACGTTAAGGTTCAGCGCACGTACGGAGTATCGAAACATCATAGCCGCAAAGAACCGCCCCTTCAAATGCACAATTTACCGGCTCAAGGGCTTTAATTTAAAATCCCTTCACGATGGAACTCTTTGTACAATCGAATCTCGCTGTACTGTCATCTCTCTAATGCAGCCACCCCAAAATTAAGGTAATCCTAGGATAGACCCAAAATATTTATGTAGAAGTAAAATATAGGAAATTAGTCTCACTAATACGCCATTCGGGTAATTTTTGCCCAGTTCCGGGGATGACCTTAACAATGAGGTCCCGCTGTATTGGTTAACTTCATCTGCAAACACTAAGAACTGTTATTACGAAATAACATTAAAACAACTGTTAAGCGTCATGTGGTGAAACTATATCCCCATCTTGTAAATGGCTAGTTGTTCACAATGTTAAGTTTGCTATTTTAAGCTATGATAACTGTCCTAAAACAAAGCCAATCGGTACTTTTATTCCACATGACGGGTAGAGAGCATTATATACAAATGGATAATAAATACCGTCAATATTCTTAGCAGACATATCTACCTAGCCGTTATAAGCGACTGAATGAAAAGAATGATACATTTGTACACCACTCGCTCGCACTTCATTTCAACCGTCCACATATCAGAGTTATTCTGCACAGGCATTAATTTTAAATTAAGACCAGTTCGATATGTTTCTTTCGGTTGAATTGGACTTCGGAAGACGCTGGTGGAGGCATGAAGCGAAAATCTGGGAGATTTCACTCTTTTTCGGGATTCCGGGACATTCACAATAAATTCAGAAGGCTCATAGAACATCCGGAAGAATGTGTAGATATACTACAACGGGAGTCCATCGCATGTACAGACAGTGCTATTGACCGGCTGTGTACAGTTGTAGAGTCGGCGTCGATGCCTAGACCAGAGTGCTGGTTCTCCCGTCACGTCGTCGGGGACTGGCTGTTGATCGGAGAGGACGGCCGGAGCACGTACGAGGTGGCGGTGGAGGGGGACGCCGTCACATTCTCCACCCTCGGCCGCTTCGTCTGCAAGAGCAAACACTGGACTCACGACTACGTCAAAGTGATGTCAGCCTACAGCAACGGATGGTGAGATGGCTCCATTACGTCTCTCTGTGCTTAGCAACCAAGTCTGTTAAGCTAATACAATTGTCGCCACACACGCGACAGTGTGGAACATATACTTTATTGATTTTCTGGCCCCAATACATTTCTTTGCAACAGGTATGGTTAAATATAAATTGTTATAATAAATGTTTATTTTCCAACATAACAACAACATATAGGCCTTTAATGATTATTGTACATCAAAATAGTTATATCAGAAAAGGGTAAACTGAAGAAACCATATGCCTACCAGACTTTGAGAATCGTGCCGAAGACTGAGAAGCTTATCCTTCTCATTCTTGGAGAGTTTAATGCATATGTTGATAATGATGTTGTTACTTGGGACCGGGTGCTAGGAAGATTCGGACGAGGGAACTGCGATGAAACTGAGGATGGAGAGTTTGACCTTGCAATAACCAACAGCTACTTCAATGTGTCCAACAAATAGTTATACACCTGGCCACGCCCTAGATCAAAACAACGGCACTTCTTAAATTACGTGCTGACGAGAAAGCATGGGTTATCGGACGTTTGCATTACTCCCGTGATGCGGCGAGGTGATGACTGTTCGACGGACCGCAATCTGATAAGATGCATCCTGAAGATGAACCTGCACGGAATGCGAAGGTGGCAAACTGCAAAACCAAAGGGCATGTTAGATGACACGAAGCTCCGTACGACTGCTGGTAGAGATGAGCTACGCACGTATTTGCAACATGCCTTTCCACCGATCCCGATGGTTGCTGGGAATTCAGTGAATCTTATAATGGACCGGGAGACTTTCCTCTCCGCCGTCTATACTGCTGCCACAGAAACCCTTGGACATCCACGACGTATCAGTGCCGCCTGGTTTGATGAGAGTGGTACGGCAATAGAAGCATTCCTCGCTGACAACTCAGCAACATTACGGGAACGCCTTCGTAATCCTCAGTCACACGATGCGATACAAAGCCACGCACAAACCAGGGCGAACCTTCAGAGCGAGCTGCGACACACGGGAGACAGCTGATGGGATGCGAAAGCAGATGAAGTACAAACACTTTCTGATCGAGGTGACACCAAAGGTGTCTCTCAAGCGCTGAACCCGTTAGCGGATCACGCCGGCCGACAAGCAGTCCGATGTTCACTGCTGATGGAAGAGCTTTGTTGACAAATAAGTAAGACATTTCGAGTTCATGGAAGTACTGTACGACGCTGCTAAACCGACCCTCCGAAATAAAGGACAACATCCTCGAGTCAATTCACCAGAGACCCATACGAGACGGGTTGGATGAAATGCCGACAAAACAAAAGGTTGAACATGCGATTGCCTCAACTGCAAGCAATAAGGCAGCAGGCTTTGGTGGAATCCGGGTTGAAGTATATAAGTACGGGGGAGATACTCTGTCTGCCTGACAATCTGCTTGACAGATACAGACGCCACTGGGAGTCTGGCGAACTGCCGTATGACTTAAAAGATGCGTTGATTGTGAACATGTATAGAGGTAAAGGAAAACGAGTGGATTGCAGAAACTACCTCGGGATCTCGTTACTAACAATCGCTGGCAATCTTTGCTAAGATATTGCTACGCCGAATGCAGATCGTAGCAACGATGTTCTGTCGGAATCACAGTGTAGATTTCGTCCGTCGCGCAGCACGATTTATATGATTTTCACCCTAAGACAACTGCAAGTGAAAACATCTGAACAAAACAACCCGCTGTATGTAGTGTTCATCGATTTATCGAAGGCATTCGACTCGGTTAGACGCCCCTGCCAATGGCGAATTCTAGCAAAGAATGGCTGCCCTGACAAATGTGTTTCATTGCAGCGAGCGTTTCACGATAGCATGCTAACCAAAGCGACGGTCGATGGTGAGCTGAGATATGCATTATCTGTTGCACGCGGAGTTAAACAAGGCTGCGCCATAGCATCGCAACCATTTACCCTATTCTTGGCTGCTTTTTCATTTTGAGAAAATACCCTTATCAATACCTTCATAACCATTCAATGTTTTAAAAACTATGTGTTCTCGTCTTAGTCTCCTAGTCTCTAGTTTTGTGAACCCACATTCTACCAGATGGCTTTCATAACAATTTCTTTCATGAGTCACGTGATGGGGGTCACATAAATTTATTTCTTATATTTTGGTTATTATATATGTACGCAAGCCCTATATGATTAGCTCGCTTCTCTAGCGTTATGCTCGCTATTTAAACAATGAGGGACAAATAGGCCCGGGTTAATGACTATTTATTTATTTTCAGCAGACCAAGATACAGTTGCATAGAGCTAACGACGGGAGCAGGCGAAATGCTCGAATTCAAAATATGTAAGTTAATTTTATTATTTTGCATTTCCGGAATATACCCACATCCGCACATGGTGAAATTGTGTGGAATACAATTACATATACAGTTTCCATTTGCAAAAAAGGAACCTCGTTAATGAGGTCACGTTGGTACCCAGTGAACATGTGTTGGGATTAAAACATGTTCCGGATTAACGAATCATGCACATAACACTATCACTTGGAAATTCCTTTCGCGTAAAATGATGACCGGATACCAACGTTTCTAGACCATCGGGTTATGTTAATTTAACGATGTTTCAATGTAGAATCTATAATCTTATTAGTTACGTTGTCTGAGCGAAAACAATGTTTATTTGATTGTGTGCGTGCGTGTGTGTGTGTATTTGTTGCTCTTCATTTAATACAATTCTTTCAAATAATTGAGTAAATTCACACATTAATTTAACTCAAAATATCAGCACTTGACATTATTGTTGCAGCCATGTCCACACCGACCGACACGTCTATGTCCACTCTGTGCCACTTCCGGTCAATTGGCGTCACTTTACAGAAACTCGGTATCCACACTGCTACAGCCAGATATCTGTTACGTAAGTTCAGCCATGGGCTTGTATCATGAGAATATTCATATTACGACGAGTATTTGGCAGAGAAACCGCGTTGCTGTCTTGCCTGGCTAACACGCGTACGAATTAGCAATCGGGAAAGAGCCAGTATTGGGGGAAATGTTACTATAGCGGTGGTATTGCGATAACTGTATTACTGTTGTATTAGTATCACAATAGCATAATGAACTAGTGAAAACATAAGAAAACTAGTCCCAAACCATACTGTAAAGGGTGGCGCCATTACATGGCATTGGAAGCGTTTGATTTCCAAGAGGGTGCATCCGTGATTGAAATTGCTATAATCAACAACTGTTGGTATTAAGTCAGTAAATAAGTATAATTACAAAAGAAATTTGAAAAGTATATTGACAAGTAATACAGGAGAGTAATGGTTGTTTGCGCCGCCTGTCGGAAGTTAGTGGCGCCACCTCGCGTATTATTACAATCCAGTCTTGTTTCCACAAGAGAGTACCAGAAACGTATATGTCCATCTAGATACGGTTGCATAATAAAGGTGCAATGACGGTTCAAAAGTTCAAACTCAAAGTCAAATGCGTCAATTCAAACAAATAAAACAACTTGGATGAGCAAATGAAATATACAAAGCATATTGGTGAAAAGTTCGAAAGGAGAAACATAGAAGTAAAAATACTTATACAGTACAGTCATGTTTCTCTTTGGTCGACAATTTCTAGCAGCTTTTTACATGATGTTAAGTTCATTAGTAATACAGACATGGCAGTCATACTAGTGATACAAACATGGCAATCGTTACTTATGTTTTGGGTGTTTGCTATGAAACTGAACAGTGTGAAATTATATCTGCCTACAATAACTTTCAAATATATGTTTCCTCTAGTTATTCGTATAATGGTTCGTGATATTAGAATAAATATGTTAAAGATATTATCGTGTTTCCTGCAGAATTGGATTTAATACGCCTAGAACAGTATTGATTAATACGCTATTTGAAAAAAAGTTATATAATTACCACCCCCTGACTGATTCCGGATAACGGAAGAGACATTCACCTCCCTTTAATACAGTTCACAATTGTTTGTCTCCAGCGATGTCGAGTATGCTGCGTGGCAGCTGCGGATTGGGCGGCCGTGCGGTCGTCATGGTAACGTTCTCTGACGGATCCCCTTGTAACGGCTCGCTAAGTGATGTTCGCCCTGCGACCTGCAAAATCCACCCGATGCTACGGCTTTCCCTGCCCAAGTGCCTTCGTGCTAGCAACGTGCAAGGTTTGTGACATCAAAATAGTTAAATTATCTGAGTGTCACTGGGTTCAGCAATACAGGGCTAGTATCGGGACGGGAAAAGAAAAGAATAAAAACAAAACAATCGAGGACCGGCAACCAAACCAATCTCGAAGAATTACCACTTTCATTTTATCATGGAAAGCAACATCATGTTCCAAACATGTGAAACCCATAAAACAATCATAACCTAAGATGTGGGTTTCCCTTTGAGACTAAATGTTGATCCAAATGATTATCTAATAACATTAATACGGGATGCCATATTTTAAGTTATAATGGAGACAACACTATATATATATATATATATATATATATATATATATTATACTTAAATGCCATCTTGACCAAAATAAATTACAGTCGAACCTCGCGTTATGGTCACCTCGGTAATACAGCCACCTCGCAAATAACGTCACCCTAGAACAGTCCCAAGTCGTGTACACATACATTAAAGTTTGGAAATTAGTCCCGCTAGTAAGGTCACCTCGCTATTCAGGTCACTTTCGGCTAATCCAAAGGGTGACCTTAATAGTGAGATTCCACTGTACGTATAATATATGTCACCTTACAGCTATTTTAACGTCTATATAATCCAACTATCTGCTAACAGTGTTACTTTAACGTTGCTGTTTCTGCTACAGTTTGCACTAACCTTGTTCTTTCAGACTTTCACTGTACGGCTCTTGTTCGTTTCGAAAAGCAGACCCAGTTTCTCGTAACAAAAGACAGCAAGAGTGGATTGTATGTTTGCTGGGTACGTATTTGTATCGTACGTATTTGCTGAATTAGGCCTACAACTGACAACAAAGTGCGTTGACTAAGCTAACTATGAAACACAAGGATCATGATTTATGTAAATAACACAATGTACTGTGAGGGATGTGGCTATTAGCGGATCGTTCGTTGAATCAGATGCCTTGAATGAGGGATCAACGCGAATGCGCCGGACACCAAAGGACCTTACAATCATCTCCGCCTGCCAATATAGCATGTTTAGAACCTGAATTGTTTGTTTACAATTTGACCTTTTGGAGGGTGCAACCGTCAAATTGCGAACAGTGTCTGTTTTTTAAACGTAATTTGGCAGGCAGTATACCTTCTACATATTTACTGTAGTATTAAGAACATTGAAAATGACCAAGAGTCAAGATGACAAGAACGTATTTCTACCCAATTGTTTTCAGTTAATTACGCTTGCGGACCAAGCGAATATCTCCAACGTTCTTCAGTTTGTTCGAGCGTCATGTGAGACTGCGACGCCGTATGAAGCGTCAGAAACGTTCATCATGCGTATAGACATCTACAGAAGTAAGTGATATTCGTATCATTCTACGGTAACTTGTATTTTCTTGTCCCCAGCTTTCAATTTCCAAGAATAGCTCTACACAATAAAACGAATGTCTATATATGTTTGCTATGTACCCCTCATCATTTGGCCGTCACTACCACTGCAGTAAATACATAATTTGACATATTTTTGATATGCTGGAATGTCTTGACCATAACGTGTCCCTTCTATAATATTTGAAATTTAACCACCGATACAACATCATATTTGTATAACCGCAGCTTACTCGATGTATTAACGCGCACTAACTTAATCTATTTAGCAATCATATTTTAACAAACTTATTTAAGAAAATGTCAATATTTAAAAAATGCAGACTCAGAAAGTCTTTCCCCTGGATATTGTGCCTTAGCCGTAACACCACACGAACAGTGCCACTGCGTGAAATCGTTGAAACCGGTTCCAAACGATAATTCTTGTAGCAGTAGCCTGTTTTGCCCTATTTTTGCAAATCGCATGTTCACTAGCACGGCTTGTGATTTTCCTTCTCAAAAGAGTGTTCATTCGACTGAAATTTACCGCGTATTTTTTCTACATTTCTAAGCCATAAGGCATAACGTGGTAAATGACATGTAACCAATTAATATTCTGCCATATATAATAAACATGTTATGTGGCATTGCGTATACACCACCATGGTATGTCGGAACAGATTTCAAACGAGTTATAGATTCCAGAGGACAAATTGTAAAAACATTGTCTGAGATGATATGTGTGCACGCGCGCGCGCGCGCGCGCGCATGTGTGTGTGAAGGTAATATTCGAATTTACTGTAGACATATGATAGATAGTCTATGCATTTTAGGTATTCAATCAGGGCCCGAGGTTATAAAGCGTACTCTGTGCTCATACTCAATTCAATGGCTCAGACTCGAGATTTCATGCTCACCAGAGAATCCGTGCTCACTGGTTATAAAACTTCTTGAGTACGTGCTCAAGGAGCCTCTATTTTGACAGGAGGCGTCACTGAGCGAGAAAATGGCAGTCTACACTGAAGGTTTTTGTCCGCCATTCGGGAGGCAAGCGTCTGGGGGACCAGCAGCGCGTGATGTTAGCGTATTTATTCAGTCATCTCATATCATCAGAATAATCACCAAGGTGTGATGCGTCATATAAAATGAAAGATTTAACGTAATCGTTGAAGTGTTTTACCTATCACAATTCAAAATATAATATTATATAATTAAAATATTGAAGTTATCGTTGAAAAAGTTGAGCAATAATAAATGAAAACAATGCATTTTACGCGCGTGTGGTTTGACATAGCGCACCGTATAGAAACTGCAAGAGGATGGCGATCAACGCACTAGTTGAACAATTGTGTGAAGAAGAGGGGGTGGGATTCACAGATTTATGGGGATACTTTGTTGGGAGGGAAGATATGTACATGGGAGATGGCCTCCATCTTAGTGGAAAGGGGGCAGCAGTTTTCCCAGAGAACCTGCTGCGATCTGTTGACAGTGGGACAGGTTGCATCTATTTAAACTAGATTCGCAGGGGGACTCACAGAAAAGCCTGAAACTGGAGGCATAGATAAAGACAGCACAAATAAACCAGCAAAGAACAGTCTGGAAAACTCTTCTGAATCTGGATGTAAATGTGTTTGTTTAAATGCAAGGAGTATAGTAAACACAAGAAATGAACTAAACATTATGGTAGAAGATACTGACCCTCACATAATAGGTATAACCGAATCCTGGACCACCACCGATATACCAGATGCCGAATTGGGACTGACAGGATATGTAATGTTTAGGAAAGATAGAATAGGAAGAAAGGGAGGTGGATTTATTTTATGTATTAAAGAATCTATCCAGGCTTGTGAACTAAAATTAGAAAGAGAAGGGAAGTAAGCAAACGGGACTGTATTATTATGGGGGATTTTAACCACGGGCGTATACAATGGAAATCTCTACAAAGTATGGGGAGTGAGGACCACAAGTTTTTAGTTTTAGTTAAAGATATTTTCCTTTCTCAACATGTGCTAGAACCAACCAGGGGTGAGAATGTGTTAGACATAATTTTGTCCTCACAGAATGAAATAGTTGACAATGTCAAGATATGCGAGTCACTGGGGAGTAGTGATCACAACCATATACATTTTACCATCAAACTAAAATCAGAAAGGAATAGTAAAAAGCAGTATAGGAGAAATTTCCACAAAGGAAGGTATCTGGACATGAGGAAATATTTAGCAAAGATAGACTGGAATAACACACTGAAAAATAAGACAGGAACAGAATGCTGGAATATATTAAAGAGTGAAATTAAGTGCATAGTCGATAAATTTGTACCCTTCAAAAACAAGGGAAACGGTCCAAAAAGAAACACTTATCGAAAGAAGCCATTAGAAAAATTAAGTATAAACAAATGATGTGCAAGTCATATAGATGTACTGGAAATTATGAAGACTACAACAGTTATAAAGAAGCACTTAGCCAAGCTACAGCTGAAATTATATATTCAAAGAGAAGCTATGAACAACAATTAGCTAGTAATGTAAAACATGACAGCAAGAGTTTTTATGCGTATGTTCGAAGCAAACAGAAAGTTCAAGATAAGGTCGGTCCTCTAGAAGATAGTGCTGGAAATATAATATCAGAGGGATTCTTAATGGCAGAAGACATGAATGAGTACTTTAGTTCAGTGTTTACCAGAGAAGATATTAGTTCACTGCCAGTACCAGAGGCTAAGTTCAAGGGGGCAGATTCAGACTATTTAGGACAATTAATTGTAACCCCGGAAATGGTAGCTAAGAAAATACTGGCAGTGAAGGATAATAACTCACCTGGAGTGGATGGGATTCCGCCCAAACTACTATTGGAAATTGTAGGACAAATTAGCGTACCGCTTGCAACAGTTTTCAATTTGTCATTAGAAGAGGGAGTGGTTCCTTTAGAATGGAAAGAGGCAAACATTATACCGTTATTTAAAAAAGGTTCGAGAAACAAGTCAGAGAACTATAGACCAGTGGGTTTAACATCAGTGATTTGCCAATTATTAAAAAGACTAATTAAAGATCACATGGTGGATTTTCTTGTCAAACAAAACTTGATAAACCCATCTCAACATGGTTTTTTAAAAGCGAGGTCATGCTTAACAAATATATTATGTTTTTTGGAAGACATCGCTAAGTGGGTAGATGAGGGATCACCAGTAGACATCGTCTATTTAGTTTTTCAAAAAGCTTTCGACAAAGTACCACATCAAAGATTACTGCTTAAACTAAAGGCCCATGGCATAGGAAATGGTATAATAAACTGGATAGAAAAATGGCTGATTGACAGAAGATAACGTGTTGATGGGGGAGGCTTCAAACTGGAAATTGGTATTCAGTGGGGTACCACAAGGATCCGTACTAGGAACTATATTATTCTTAATATATATCATCGATTTGGATGATGAAATAACAAGCAAGGTGTTGAAATTTGCGGATGATACAAAAGTGTTTTAAGTATTAAAAGTGGTGAAGACAAACAGCATTTATAAGATGATCTTGACAGGTTGATCAAATGGTCTGAAAAGTGGCAAATGCTGTTCAATTTTGGGAAATGTAAATGCCTCCACACAGGACATGGGAACGAAGATGTAGAATATACAATGGGGGGAACTGTACTAAGTACTACTGTAAAAGAAAAGGACTTAGGATTAACCATTAGTGCTGATATGAAGGTTTCAGAGCAGTGCGGAATTGCAGCTTCAAAGGGAAATCAAATCCTTGGATTAATTAGGCGAAACATAACGTATAAGGAAAAAGAGCTAATAATACCGCTGTACAAAACAATAGTTAGGCCTCATTTAAAATATTGTATTCAATAGTGGAGACCATATCGCAGGAAGGACATAGATATGCTAGAAAGAGTGCAGAGGAGAACAACTAAAATTATACCAAAACTTAGGGATCTTAGTTACAAAATACGCCTAAAAATGCGGCTTAACAACACTAGAGACCAGGAGATTGAGAGGAGATTAGATAGAAGTGTTTAAAATAATGAATGGTTATGAAAATATTGATAGAAATATTTGTTTCTCAGTTAAGAAAGATAGAAGGCCTAGAGGACATGAAGTTACATTAGCAAAGGAGCAGTGTAGATTAGATATAAGAAAGTTCTCATTTTCACAAAGGACTGTAAATGAATGGAACAGATTATCTGCTGATTGTGTGGGTGCTAGTAGCGTGAATATGTTTTAAAATAAAATCGACACATACCTCAGAAGGGCGGGATACACTTAGATAAAAGGGTCGGACTCTCGATAAGCCAAAGGGCTTCCTTGTCCACCTGCCACCTAGAGTTAATTCTCTGGGTGGCAATTTTGTTAAATCTTGTTAAACTCCATTCGTCTTCTAAACGAATGATATGCCTCCCCTTCTCTCCAATGCCTGTCTGGCCGCTTGAGAATATGGGCTCATGTGTGCGTGTGTGATTATACTGGTAATCATACTGGTAATTGCACTGTATTCCACCTAGTTAAATAACATATGTGATGATGAACTTGTTCCTGTACTGATGGCTGTGATATGTAAATGTAAAGGATGCTTCCTAACAACTGGCTGATTGTTCTGTGCTATTTTATTTTAATCATATGTAATTACACTGTATTCCACCTAGTTAAATAACATATGTTATGATGAACTTGTTCCTGTACTGATGGCTGTGATATGTAAGTATAAATTATGTTTCCTAACAACTGGCTGATTGTTCTGTGCCATTCTATTTTAATCATATGTAATTCATTGAATCAGTGTTCTCAGTTACACATGTGTACTTATTTATTAATTAATTTATTTATTGCGTTCTTAAATAGCGAACAACACAAGAGAATTTCCCCATGAGGGACAATAAAGGTAAAGGTAATGGCGGACGAACTGCTCACGTACTTTTCTCGAACAATGTAAATAGCGCGCGCTGCACCGTCTTGTATTGATATACGGTCTTAGGACGCAATGACGCTGTTTTATTCAAATACACAAACGGCCAGATGGAACTCTCTCGCTGGCGAAGATAACAAACCTACAGCTATTTATAAACAACATCAACTTCCGATTATAAAACGATGACAGACGAAGACCTTCGCCGTTGTGACATGTTTTTATTTCATGGTGAAATGCGCAGAGGAACATCGATAAAATAATGCTAAAGGAACGTACGTCACTGTGCACGATGGAATCAGCATGGGACAAGACAATTCAAAAGATAAAATATCGTAAAATCTTTAGTAACATGATTGCCAGATTGGTCACGTTGTATTGTTTTTGTAATTTTGTATCAATGTATCATTCATTGGCATTGTATGTCAGTACGAAGACCGCGAGCTCGACGGTGTTAATGTTATCAGATTGCCATATAATATTGGGAATATATGATGTTACGTTGTTTATAATAAGTAAGTACCATGTACACACGTCGTTTTGAATTGGCATTCTTGCCTGTGTTACAACTTATATTATCTTGTCAATCTGGTCAATTGTTATTTCCTATACCTATGCCATGGTAGCACACACGTTATTTATTGAATTAATGTTCTTGGCATAAACATTGTTACATTGCAAGAGGTCTTGAAAAGTACTTGTAAGATATATGGTTCTGCCCCCCTCCCAGTAAAATGTGAGAGTGAATGTTTGTTTTGCGACGAGCGTCAGGGGCGGGTACAAATCGAGGTTTTATAAGAGGATTAAGGTGTTGTTTTCGTGACCATGAAAGTGGGGTGCAATTGGTTTTCTACCCCCAGTAATAACCGAATAATCGGCGTGGAGGCGAAACATTTTCAACAGCAATAATGTTTAACAATTATGAATTATATACCCGATTAAGCAATGTAGTATTACATAAATACGAAATAATTTTACTCACCATAGTAATAATAAGAATTTTTAACTTAGCCATAACAATAATATCTCAGCCATAACGTTTTGTTTTATCCATAATACACGTGGCAATTATTGTTTTTATGTAGTGATATAATACAGTACGACGATTTGTATTTATGTTGACGAGTAACTGACCTACGTAATGATTTCATGAACCCAATTGTTGATCAGAGGTGTTTACCAAATACTGTGCATAACTATATCAAACCAATAATGCAGGTTATTGGACAAATAACAGCATACATGTTAAGTTTCTGAAACGCCAATCCAGGAGATTTATACGTAAATCAGAGGGTCTCGAAAAACCGGGCATTTATACGTAAATCAGAGGGTCTCAGAAAATCGGGCATTTATACGTAAATCGGAGGATCTTGGAAAATCAGGCATTTATACATAAACCGGATTAAAATATGACAAAAAAGGATACTTTCCATATACATTAATAATCATGCATTACAATAAAACGTTAAGTTTCAGAAATGGCAATGCATGAGATTTATACGTAAATTGGAGGGTCTTGTAATATCAGGAATTTTTTTGTAAATTGAAGGGAAATTTTGTGTAAACTGGAGAGTATTTCATGTTATGAAAATGGTCACAGATCAGCTTTATTTCCAAATGCATTGCACATGTTCTCTTAAATCAATGGCACATAACAGCATATTAATATGTATTTAATGTGTTACATTAAATAAATTATATGTGGACATAAAATAATAAAATAAATTATGTAAATTAAAATGTACGTGGCTTTATAGGTACAGTAGAAAGAAGAAAAAGTTTACTAATAATGTTCTAGGCATAATATGTGTTCATAAATTAAATATATTTGTTATGGTGCAAAGAACCTTGCAGGCAGTAAATACATCTTCTTTTATTACAAATATTTTATTACATTATTACAAACAAATACTATATTCACAAGTATAAGAACCAGAACGTAGCATTGTATTTCCTTCAAAGTTTGTTACCATGGCCTGGGAGACGGAGGCATGCGTGATGAATTTACAATTTATGACATTTGGCCTTGCTGGTGGAGCATTTGATGTTATAAAATACATCTTTTAATTTATAATGTGTTCCAGTTCTAACAGTTACATATATACATGGATTCAATAAAACGTGCACATAGTGTAGATGGATCGACTGACATTATTTGAGTATAGATTGAAACGGATTACATTTCGTTCTACAAGATCGTCAAGCTGACGGATGGGCGATAATATAGAACCCGCGGCCGCAAGCGCGGTTCACTGTGCTCGTATAAAGCTTATAATTAAACAGTTGTTGTTGTCTAGTCAACGCATGATTTAAACAACCCATTTTCGCTGTGTTGTCCGAGCGGCCTTGGTCCAACGTCTCTATTCATGAGATTCATTTAGCATGGTGTCTGACCGATTGCAATTAAGTTAACGCACTGACACTGACTGTATTGACAGGTATTGACCACTTTCTGTTGACCCAGAAACACATACTCGAATCAGCCGGAAATAAAACCCAATTAGGCCATGCCGAGTTCGGAAAATAAGATAGAAAAAAAAAATTGTTGGTTTCACTGAAAATCCAGGAGATTGGTTCTCCTTTCCAGGAGATCGGGGGATTTGATGGTTTTCCATGAGTCCCCCGGCGAATGCAGGAGACTTAACATGTATGATAACAGCCTGATATGTGGTGTCAGTGTAATTATGATTATAGCCTTATACTACCATATTAGTACATGAATTTTGCAATTTGATATATATGTAATCAAAAATTGATATTAGTTTGTCCATGTCATTTTAAAATATGACATTTCTGTCATATTAGTAGCCTGTCCAGTCTCGTTATGGTTCAGGCTTGCGGCGATGGTAGGTATTTTCAAAAACACATGTTGGCTAAATTTGTTAATATCGATCGCTGCTGACTGTTGCTCATTGGGGTTGATACCTTAGTCCCTCATAATAACAATGTTTTGGATAAATTAAGCAAACAAAATTAAAAATTTATCAGCTGAAAAATACACCTTACTGTAGAATATGTAAGTTCGTCGATATGGCTACCCGTTAGAGCAATGACAGTTCATGATTGACGAGAGATAACGGGGGTCTCTCTGGTCTAACAATTGTGTAAGATAAAACGATTATATATATATATATATATATATATATATATATATATATATATATATATATATATATAGCAGGATGGTGACAGTGACTGGTATAAAGGTTAGCGAAAGACATCGTTTTATTAAATTATTTCTACAGCTGCTTCCTGGTCAGGTTATGCCAATTTGAAAATGCATTTTCTTCATTTCATTATGGTAATTAGTGAACCATTGTTGTAGCTCTAAATTGCTTAACAATAGCTATAGTATTTATATTAGTAATATAACTGCTAGCTACCGATGATTAAAACATGTCGGTCGAAATAACAGCATAACTTGTACTTATGATAACGTTTGTTCACTATATAATAAATACTCTTGCAAATTACTCAGCTGAGAGAAGATCACAGCTTTTAAATTTGATTAAGTTAATGACAACTTCGTAAATGTGTATTAACAATTATGTATGTTTTAATGAACATGTATTCTTTGCTTACAGAAATTATCGCGGAGTCGCTACCGTGTGATACCGCAATAGATGCACCTCGATTGGCCGAGTTGCCTCACAATACTCAGTCGAGCACAGAGGGGGTCGAAACTCATCGAGAAAACAGCGAGAACACAAAAAAGACAAACGAACATAATATACACGAAGTGCCTGTACCGTCTTGGTTTGATACGATAACAAAGTACCCGGATGCGGGACAATTATCACTAGGTGTGGCCACGAGAGACTCTCTTACTGGTTACGTAGCAGTGTCTGGCTTTATATTGTGTTTGAGCTCAAGCCTATGCAACGTGGTATCGTATTAAATGTTCGTATGATCAGAATAAGATTCATTTTCGTCCAGTTTTATGTCATTGAGTTCAGTTGTCTTGTTCGACACTAAGTAAGCAGAAGTGAAGGGACGAGGCAGGAATCTCGACCTGCAAACTCCCTCCTGACTTTGGACCAACCTCCCACCGACCTTTGACGCCAACCTTCCCCCTATTTTTAGGCTACCTTTCATCCATGTTTAGGCCAACGTATACCTCCTCCCACTTTCTGCCATTCCCACCCAAAGTGCTTTAGTGATTTGCAAATGTCACATTCGTATCTAGTAGGGCCAGCAAGAGCATTGGGCGGTAATAGCATCAAATCATCCATTGGTTTTACATTGATCTAACCCTTGTATTATTTGGACGAAAACAACAGCAACGAATTCAAGGATATCACCACATTGCAAAAACGATTATTTTACGACATCCGGAAATTGGTCTGCGGATGGTCAACATGGTGATCATCCTATGTAATTTTGTTCACAAAAATCACATCACATCAACACAAACAAGTGCTGTCCAACAACTTAAAATGAACATAATTTACACAAATATAAACATGCATACATATGTGCATCAATGCATACCTACACTACATACATACATGTGTACGCCCGTACAATGTATGCGTTCATGTATACATACATACATGCGTACGTACGCGCGTACGTACATGCGTGCGCGCGTGCACGTACGCACACACACACACACACACACACGTACCGTGGCCTGCGTCAGTTGGACCATCGTCATAGAGTCGCTGACAAGTATAAAACGATGACGCAAGGTGGTAGGAAAGAACCTACTAAACAAACACGCGTCCTTCATTACATCTCGAAGTGAATAAGGGCACCATGGATACGCCGTATGACGCAACGCCACGTCCGAAATGCTGACTCGCGTATTGTGTCTTGAATGACGACGTCATTGAGCTGATCAAGTCACGTGTGAAAATGGCGGCTTCTATTATTGATGCTGAAGAACTGAAGCTACGATACGTGCATCCTCTTATACATTCGTCGTTTTGACAACTGTTACAACGCAACATTTCATTTTATAGCTGACTGTGTATGCGCAGTAACAACCCCAAATATAAAATAATCTGCCCTAGTTTCTTTCATAACAACCATCCAATTTCCGTGCCCCATAGTCATATTGAGTAGTGTCGGCATTACAGTAAATTTGCTATTATACCCTGACTTTGGTACGCTGTTAACGAACATGTACTTAATTTAAAGCATATTCACAAACTATAACCACGCATGTGTCTTACATAAATCAATAGATAACTCCCCGACACATCGGTTTTCACGGAGGTGTTGTACACTATGTTGTTCATTGTTGGCGCTACTCTGCGTTTTAATCCAATGTCGCACTACCGCCAAAAGCTTTTATATATTGGAATTCTTATACTTCATAATGTAATTAATGACCAGTTGTGAAGTTATCATAACCGTATTGTTATGATAATGTATAACACTAGTATATTTTACCCACACACCACGCACTCATATACACGCATACGCACATGCACGCTTGACACTATAAGGCTACAAATTAATCAATTATATGTTGATGCAGTTACACAACAATATAAACAGCAATTACGTATTGTCTTTTTTATGGGCAAATTTGTGCGTTTGTGCTGTTTGCGTTGCGATGTTTCTTTTTTGTATTCATGCATACGTACTTATTTGTACATTAATGTACGTCCGTAAATTCAAATGCTGTGTATAACGGATTTAACAATAGCAACTTGGAATTCCACAACAAGTCTAGTTTTAAGAACACAACTGGCAAGGACGTGAGACGCATAGCATACGGAATACAGTAACCCACAATCTAACTGAACTAAACCGGCGTTCTCATGGACAGACCTACAGCTGGTACGGTGTCAGGCTGGGGACAGCTGTGAACAAATTGCCTAAAGCGCCGGACTGACCAGGTTGACAGCTAGGGTCAAGTCACGTACACACACGTAGGTAGCCATCACGTTGATCACGCAGCCTGGAAATACCCGAATGAGCTTGTACCTAAAACCAACACTCACGCACACACACACACACACACACACACACACACACACACACACACACACACACACACACACACACACACACACACACACACACACACACACACACACACACACACACACACACACACACACACACACACACACACACACACACACACACACACACACACACACACACACACACACACACACACACACACACACACACACACACACACACACACACACACACACACACACACACACACACACACACACACACACACACACACACACACACACACACACACACACACACACACACACACACACACACACACACACGACGCAGGCACGTTGAAAGTGCAATTGGTGTCATGTTTAGTGATATTTTATTGACTTCGCCAAAAACGAAGTGGCGTATTGTGACGGATAGCGGCGTAATAGCTCCGTGACCCATTACAACAATATTCGTCGCATTGCTGGCTAAACCTAAGAGATATCAAAATGCATAGGTTACCTTCCATGTAGTATCGCAAACACTGACGTATCTGTGCAACACATGTGGACAACGAAACAGCGCTGATGTCACAGAATAGACCTTAAATACCAATGCATTGTTTGTTTTGGCGTGTTTAAATGTCTTGTCAGCTTTGGGGCAATGATGAGTCATTTACATGTTTTCTATGACAAATTAATTAAAGAAGTCGTGGTCTACGCAGGGCATCATAAATACCCACACAATCCAACTGTTTTTAAGTAACTTCACCGTACTTTTTTAAGTAACTACACTTGTACTTTTTTTGTAATTGATTATTAATTGATAATGTTTTGTAATAATATACATATTAAAGTCCCTTTTTTCGCAGGTATAATTTCAAACGCGTTTGGAGAAAGCCCAAACCTACACAGTATCCACTACGACTTGCAGGCTGGCTAGTATAAAAGTTATTTTTTATTTTGATTGAAATCGTGAACAAATTGTTATATAAGTTTTTTAACGGGAAACAGGTCAAACATTGGCGGCAGCATTGTCCCATCCTCTATCAAATATAGTTTAAGACTATTCAAATGTTTGCAAGTTGCCAAAACATCAAACAGTATAATTAAACCAACTGCTCATAATACTGACACCATTCACGCGCTACACATGTGACTATCAAATAGCCTAATTCACGATTGGATAAGTAAACCAAGGAGGACGTTTCTAATTAATTGTTCCCTTCTCAAACATAACAATAATAATAATGTTCTTAACTTTATTGTATGACAGTATTTGTTATTTTGTTACATAGTAAGTATCGGTAGGTTTGTTTAAAGACACAATAGCGTTATGTAACCTGGTCCACTAGCCACATACCTGGCGTCAGTTTAATGGCCAGGTGTTGTCATTTAATTACACAAAGAAAATGCAATGTACGTGACTGTGTGTGCCAGGGGACGCGTGCCCGACTGGCATATAGCTTTTGCACATTCAACAAAGTAATGTAGTCGTTTCGCCAATGAAATATTCAAATTATATACGAAACGTCCAAATGGTAAATAGCAAGTACCACTGTTCTTGTATGTTGAGCTGGTTCCCACAACCAGGACAGCAAGTGGGTCGATGTTCAGCTAATTCAACGAACTTCCTGCTAATACTATTACCATCGCAGGGTGAGAGAATGGTGCGGGGTAATAGAACATAAAGTTTACTCCAAATAAATAAAGATATATGATGTTTAAGAAAGACTGGTTGGCACGGGAAAGGATGGGGGCAATTTGCCCATGTTACAAGTTAATTATAGGTTGATTAATCGTGTACGCCTCAGGGCATTTTCAGGTAAGATATTCGAAATGTTGGCAGATAACTCGAAGAAGACACATACAATAGCAACATGAAAGCTATTTAGGTGTGGACCGGCTAACAGGGAAAAAAAATGAATTTCTTTTAAATAAACGTTAAAGCTAGCGAGGGTAATCATCTCTTCTCGAGGTAATCTTCTGTTAGGTTATCACAGAATATTAACCATTATTGACTCAGCTTTGGATATAACTGCAAACCTTTATATAAATAAGACTTACTCCAACTGGCGATTTTACTTTTCAGGGTCCGTTAATTGCATTTACTTGACCGTATCTGTATATGGTAACTGGCAAAATGTTCGATGGACGCATCACGCCAGTGGGCAGAGTGGATTGGTGCACGCTTTGATTGAGGTTGGGAAATTTCCAAATGTATACATGTTTATGAAAGTCTACTTTATAGAAACGATATCTAACTTTGTGTTTGATACATTGATATGTCAGTTGGTATTCCATGTTATTAATGTACCGAGTGTTTTATTATTATAACGTAATCATCCAGGTTTTTATGACAACCGTCCTACATCCTGCTTCTTTTGCCCTTGACGTGACTTCGACGTCCTTCAATTATATAAATCCAGAGACAATAAAAATACCACAGGCAACAACGCAGACCAATGGCGACAACATCTCGAGTGACGTCATGTAGTTGGCCCCCGGGGCGCCGCTGCGAGGCGCTACGGATGCGCGTTATAAACGCTTTCACGCAATTAGGACACATTTTGATCGTTTCGAACCGTGATAGTGGTGGCAGATGTTACTCGCTAGAAGTCGTACTGTGTCATTTGTGTCACAAGCTGAGGTGTCATGCAAACTGTCGCATTGTTCAGGTAGGTCACGAAACCGTGATATTTATTTGATTTGTTTACATCTGTATTCGAATACGTCTTTTAAAGTGTATAATTATTATTGGTTTATGTAGAAACATTAGTATTAATGCATCTCAAACAATCAGGACAACCGTCGGCATATAATTATTATCACGCGGAATTTACCATTATGTTTTATTTAAACAACTGACGAATATGACATTTGATGCTTAAACCGCTTTCATCAGAATCAGTTTATAACAACATAATATTGAAGAAAGCAATTGCACGTAATCTGTATACATGAATACACGTGTGTGCGTGCGTGCGTGCGTGCGTGCGTGTGTGTGTGGGTGTGAGAGTGTGTGTGTATGTGTGCGGGTGTGTGTGCGTGCATGCGTATGTTCGTGCGTGTGTGCATGCATGTTGCAAGTATGAAAGCATAGTGCAAGTGTACATATGTATACACGTACCTTCACACTAACGGATTAATTACAGTCATCATCATCTTAGTCATATCAATTTGAATGAGTTCCATTTAAGCTTAAACCTAAAATTCATTATTCCGTGTGTGCCACAGAGTTGTGTTGCTGCTATGGGGAGTGACGGCGGCAACATCCGAGGGTGGTAAGTAAAGACGTAGACGTCATTGTTCTAAGCAAGGGATGCATCTATAAAAAGGAGGTATTTTGACAGACGTCAAGAACAACAAAATACGCTATTCTGAAAGAGAAGAATTACACTTCATTGTAATGTACCTGAAATACAACGATTGTTAGTTGTTGGATGTACACAAAATGAACTATTTACAAGGAGGAACCGACGGACTGATGGACTGACGGACCGGCGGACTGACGGACCGATGGACAGACGGACCGACGGACTAACGGACCGACGGACAAACGGATCGATGGATAAACGGACCGACCGACCGACCGACCGACCGACCGACCGACCGACCGACCGACCGACCGACCGACCGACCGACCGACCGACCGACCGACCGACCGACCGACCGACCGACCGACCGGACCACATCTGTCGACTTTCTTCTTATTCACCCGCAGTGTCTGTCTTGTCACCCGGACTGCTAAGCAAAATCTTGAGGGAAATACCGTCTTTCGTCGACCACGCCATGCGCTTGCTTCAGGACACAATACACGAGGAATCTTCGCTAGCCTATTCCATGAGACATAGCGGTAAGACTTAAAAGTGTGACCCTGTCGATCCCATGTCAGAACATGTCCGTCATTTGAGAAAACAGTCGTCGTCGATGATCCAGTCGAAACTTGGAATGTTGATATTACAGTAGTTCTCTGTGGACATATTATTTATAAAAACGACTCAGTTGTAGCTTGTTCTAAGAGATTCATCGTAACAGATGAAGTCGGTATCGTCTGTACGATGGTTAGTTAAAGAATGCCGCGTTGCAAGAAACCTCTAAATGATGACGCATTTGTATTATCATCACAACAGTCATGTGTTGACCTTCTTGCAAGATAGTGAGGTGGTCGTTGTCAAACAGTCACTCCAGTCACTGATAGTCTCAGTTACCATGGATTCGTGGTGCAGGCCTATGTCAAAATGTAATATATTTTTACCGGCGCCGGAATGAAATTAATATAGGGTGGGTTAAGCCGGAGCTTTAACACCACTCCGCTGTCTTATGATGACATCGGAAGACGGAGACATGTGGGTGGGGTGGGTTGATATTGAATATTTCTTTCGCGGTGGCGTTCAAATAGTTGAATCTCACCAAAACCTCCAACTGCACCCTCCTTGAAACTGACAAAACATCTCCACCTGTACCCGTCTAAAAGTTTTCGAAAACAGGTCTAATTGCACCCACCCCCTTGAGACTGAGCGACAGTCTCCAGCTACACCCCCTTGAGGCTCATAAAACACAAGAAACATCAGACTCCACACAAACATCCACCCCCTTCTCCAGAAATTGGGGGTAATGCTATCTCAAGTCCCAATGACAACATTGGGGGTTAAGTTACTCTTGATTTTGTAGTTTATACTGCGTTGTTTAGTGATTGTGGTATGTGTGTGTGCGTGCGTGCGCATGTGTGTGTGTGTGCGCGTGAGTGCGTGCGTGCGTGTGTGCGTGTGTGCGTGTGTGCGTGTGTGCGTGTGTGCGTGTGTGCGTGTGTGCGTGTGTGCGTGTGTGCGTGTGTGCGTGTGTGCGTGTGTGCGTGTGTGCGTGTGTGCGTGTGTGCGTGCGTGCGTGCGTGCGTGTGTGTGTGTGATGTTCATGCTTCCTGCTTGGTTGCAGCTCGGCAAGGGCGGCCGGGCCGGGCGTCTTTCAAGTTCCTGCTCGCCTTTCTCGGCTCGAGTCCCTACGCCAAGCAGCTCTCCTACCCCGCCTTCGTGCAGACCCACGCACTCCAACTAGCCAGGGAGAGGTATGTCACGCAATGCACACACTCCCCAGCAGAGGCGCCATTCGTCATGTCTGTGTTCACGCATGCGCGGAAGTTGTGAGTGGGTTCCCTTGAAATTCATACCGTCGCGCCACTATCAAACCTCAGCGCGTGCGTGAAGATTGATTATTCCATTCCGCCACAACTCTATTGTAAATTCAAGATGGATGTTTGGTGGAGTGGTACAAACGAATGTCAGACTTGGGAAATCCTTTGTTGTTTATGGTTGCATTGTTTCTGTTTTGAACAATGTAGCGTTTTGTTTCATACGTCGGTGTCATAAATACTTCAACTTCCGATTCAGACTGTTTACGACATTTCAACTGTGTGCTAGAGTAAGGCAACACTTAGAAAACGAACGGTTTGCGTTTATGGTAAAATGTTCTACACAAACATTATCCACAGTTGATGATCAGATCCGATAAGCTTACTAAATTGGTCGCCGCAAATATGGTGCATCGTGTTGTTGTTGTTTTGTTTTATACATTCTTGTACAGAATATCATTTGGCCCTTGAAAATTATTCAAACGAGGACAGAAAACAAACCAAAGAATAACTACTGAATCAGTACTTATTTTGATACATGTATCATTGTACAATGCATTGCTGGATCGATCAACACATTTATACTAGTGACCCACGTTCGTGTTTTGCGTAATTCCATGGCAAGGTTGCCGTTTTTCTAAAACCTAAGACGTTTACATTGAATGATGACATGCCAACCACGTTTAGCTGCTGTTGACTTAACATAAACCTTATCCGATGCACTCAAGCGGAAGATAACAAATGACACAAAAGGCTACGGGGCACCGAACTGTCTGACAAGGACGATACATGAATTTAGGACACGTGAACGATACAATACTGGACCGGTTCAAATTATTGTCAATGCATTTATATGGAATGTATAATTACCCAATTAGCACGTGTCATTGTAACTGTAGAACAGAATCTCAAATGTGTCGGTTAGTGTGCTCCCCCGACTGCGTCCATTCCCGGCGCAGCAGTGTCTCGGCCGTGCCCGTGACCAGCGCCAGTGGCTACAGCCTACGCACGCTACGATTGTCGTTAGGCAAATAACTTAATTTTAACAGCGTGATTGACATAACAAGCAAGCTTATGTATTTGCAAACTAACTATGTGTCCACTTAGGTACATGTCGGCGTTTCTATTTAATCAAAAACAGACTTTATCGTCCACATACCTGATTTGTTTACTCTGTCTGCGTGTTTACTGTTCGCAACATGTGCGTGAGTTCGATCGGAAGGTAAAAATAGATCAACATGTTGGGAATCTCATCTTCGTTATTTGTAGCAAATGCATCATTTATAAAAAAATAACGTATCAAATCACACAAATTGACACATGTGACAGCAAGTTTGCTAATAAGCAAACACAACAGTTCATGGTTGACATTCACTTTCCTATGTGAATGCGTTAAAAATGGTACTTATTAGAATGCAACTTTAAATGAGGTTGTCTACTCCGTTACTCGGAACCAGGTGATAGCGTGAAATTCACTTAACAGTTTTACTCGCTCCCATTCTACGGTCGGGGGCGTGGAGCGGGTGTCCCGAAAGCACGTGCTAACAACGGCTATTTCCAATTAAAATGTTTGATATACAATTTGCACATTTAGTGGGCGCTACATTGAAATCTGCAAATGCTGTTTCGGGCTTAGTAAACGCAATTTGGCGAGCAGCATACCTTCAATATTTTTATTTTAGTTTTAAGAACATTAGGTATATTAAACACGAGGAACATACAGCTTCGGCTTAGGGGTGATCTCATAAGTTCGCAGAATCTTGTAAGCATGTAGTGTATCGTATTGTTTCAAGCGACCCCCACCCCTACCAATAAGTGGTCTGGGACTAAACAGTTTGAACGATCCAAGACGGCTTCCAAAACTACAGTCAATATTCACCGGATTCAACACACACGACTCGGTTGTCAGGACAATACCCACCCCACTGCCCTGTTCTGATATCTATAATAACATCAATGTGCATTAATACATGTTCAACTTGATAGGTGGCGCCACTGTATCATTTGTTTCCCCGCGATAGCGGTAACAACCAAACCACCGCACACAAATACGTGTTGCTACACGTCTTTTGCACTTTGCGAACTCGTCTTCGCCTGTATCGCCAGGTACCATCTGAACAACGCACAGGTGTACGATCTGATCGCCAAGGCGGGCCCGATACTTCGCTCCAACACCGACGTCTTCGAGCCCGACTCGCCCTACCCCAGGCCGAGCCCCTCTCTCTGCCCTTACCCCACCAAAGTCAACTGTGACCCGTACGCTATCTACCGCACTTACGACGGCACGTGCAACAATCTGCGCTACCCGCTGCGAGGTTCGTCGAACAAACCCCTCGCCCGTCTTCTTCCCCCGCTCTACGGCGATGGTGAGTTACTTTCACTCCAACAGTATTAAATGTTCGAAATTTAAAGGTACCTCTTTTATTCAATTTTCTCGCTCATCTCATTTACAATTCATTTGGTTAAAGAGCAATCCTACTTTTTATCCACTATAATATGCAGGCTCGTTTGTGCAACCTTTTATGTATTTTTGTGAAATCACTTGTCAGACGAATTATTAACGTATCTAATGTTTGCCCAAACATTAATTTAAGTGATTCTCTAACTTGAAATATTCACGATAATGCGCTATACGATTGATTATACACGTGTTTCTGTGTTTTTATTGTCGACTTTCCGTGCACTCTGAAAACCACTTGGCCAACCAATTCAGTGATCTGAAAGCTAATTGTCGTTCCAGCAAATGCATACTGCTACATGAATTAAATTATCATGTTTTCAGGCGGCAATAAATGTTTTCGTACGCAAAGATATAAACGAATCTTAGAGATTAAATAATTCGCTCTTACCCGTGCCGCCGCCATTTTGTAGGGATTGCGTTCCCGCGTCTGTCGACATCCGGGTCCTTGCTGCCGAGTGCGCGCCTCGTGAGCGCCACCATCCACTGGGACCGGAACAATCCGCACCACATCTATACCCTCGCCCTCATGTCCGTCGGTCAGTTCATCGACCACGACATCTCACGCACGGCCGTGGTTACACTCGAAGTGGACGACGGAGGTAAGGTCAGCCCGCGGGTCAAAGCGACGTTGCCTTCGAGCATTAATTACAGCGTGGCTGAATGCTTATCATAGAAGTCGAGATAGTGTTCGATTGAACAGGTCTGCCAGGGAGTAAAGTGTAAAACGAATTGAGCAGTCCTAGGGACTGGATACTGCGCTATATAAGACCTTGCGATATATAAGACCTTGCCCTTACTCCACTGGGCTGTTTCGTTTGAAGGAATCAGCCAGTGGGAATACTTATTAACGGGACGGTAGTAGTATACGTGTGCAGTTGACTATCCATACTTCAAAGGACATTAAAGGGCTGTGGATCAGTCGCAGAAATGGATTCCTACTTATAAAAACAATTATGATTAATGACCTATCATGTATGTATAGTGCTGACCTCTTGTGACTATGTATAATGCTATAATAACGTAAACAGTGGCGCCTCTAGTGTAGTATGTGTATATTCGTACTATAGCTGAAGTATATCCTTAGAGTAGGAAACCTGTGTTGCGTATTTGTAATAAAATGACTTTTGACTGTAATGTAATGCGTTTGTGCACTAACCATGTAGTCGGTATCTAATTTCTCAACAAGTCGACGGTCGATAGCTATGATTGATGACTTTTTTGATAGCAGCGGGGTAACCTAGCAACAATCTCGCTGTAGGGGAAATGTATCGGGGCCCGTCGGGGTCCAAAGTACAACTTTATGTAAGAGCCGGAACGTTAGGCTAACAAGTAATATCGAATGATGTTGTGCGCTGTAATGCGTGCGACTCATTTTGCAGTTAGGAGTGTAGGAACCACCCAACTTTAAAGTTATTTGTGGGTAGAGACGTGTACCAAAATAAGTGCAGATAGCGTTCGGTTGTTAATAAACTAAATGTTTGTTTTTCGAAAAATCCTGCAGACTATCTTCACAAATTGTTTATTCTTTCAACATGAAATGACGGATTCTTAAATTTCCTTGCAGGAGATTTATTGGCCAGGTGATATAATAAAAATAATGCCTGGTTTTTCATCTGAACTTTGTCAACAAATAAACGAGGAGTGCGATTTTTATTTTTTAGGATGCTAATGAAGGTGTTTGGCATCATCAAGGGGCAATTCTCAACATTCAACAACCTAAGATGCGAATATATTGTTTTCACTTATTGCGCAAGAAAACATATTTGGAAATAATGTTATTAAAACACATTTTGTAGCACCTATGTTTAAATGAGCGCGCTGATGAGAAACTGGGAATTATTTTTTAAAATAATGTATTTAATTATGCGCTATATAAAAAGGAGAATCCCTACGAATGAGCGAGAGTCAACGTGTATACCACGTAGGTGCTTGCAGGCTACGGAGAGGAGATGGAAGACGTTGAATGTGGCTTCGACGGGTGTCAGACAAATGGACTGGAGAATCAGGCGTGTCTACCCATCCCTATCCCCTACAACGACACGGTGTTCGGCGGCGGCCATAAGCCCTGTCTCATGTTCGTGCGATCGCAGCAGGTGCCGAGCGCCTACACGTGCGAGCTAGGTAAGTTGAACCTTTCGCGCAGTAATTGTAGAGTAGATAAATGCTTCCCAGAGAAGACGAGATGGTGTGTTCTGTAATGCGCGTTGAACAATTCTTAGGACTAGATAGCGCGATATAAACTTTTGCTAAAGGAAGCTTGTTTGTTCTGTTAGTAATCGTTGGTAGAAAGTTCGCTTATAGGTTCTTAATCAATTCGTTTGCCTCTCGCCAATCCGGATCTTTTAGGTCCAGATGTGAAATGTGTGCATACCTTAACTAGTGTGCACAGTCGGTTTAATAAAAACGCGTACTTGTTTTAATCGTGCTTTACGCGAGATCGGCAACCTAAGCAGAAAAAAACAATAACAACATGCACGTACTTTGGCGAATGTTATTGTGCTTGGTCCAGATAGGACATAGCAGCTGTTGTAGTGTCGTACATACAGTCACTTACGGTAATTACTGGAATCGTTCTGGGGCACTTTGATGCGACATAATAAATAGCGTGGTTGCTTGATTCAATTCGGTGTTTGTCTATGTAAGAGAACACTATATTTGGCGACGAGGACGGGATGGCTTCGCTGATCAATTGTTTACCGGCGATAGCATCGTTCAGCGTAAACAGCGAACCTACAAATGTTGGCCAACGTTGACCAATCTGGAAAAAACAACTCGAATACTATATTATCGCCTGCGGCGTAACTGACATTGCCCAAAAGCGTGCACTGTTTCTGCATTTGATTGGCCCTGAGTGTCAAGAAATATTTAGCACATTCACAGATACGGGTGACGATTTCGAAGGGGCACTAGACAAGTTTGATGAGTACTTCATGCCAAAAAAGAACATTCCTTTTGAGATGCATCTGTTTAGGCAAGCTAATAAGAATGTGGGTGAAACCGTGACCCAGTTTGTGACCAGGCTACGTAAATTAGCAGACAAGTGTGAATTTGGGGACATTAAGGAAGATACATCCGCGATCAGGTTGTTGAAAAGTGTCGATCACATCAATTGAGGAAACGCCTGTTGCGTGAAGACGATCTTCAGCTGTCAGATGTGCTGTCTATTGCTAGAGCGATGGAGGAAGCTGATTCGCAGGCAGAACAGATACAGCCCAGCACTGCTACTACTGTAAACCATGATGTGTGCTCAAAAAAATCGAAACAACATGCACATTACGGTAGAAGGAACGCAAAACGCAGTCTACCCAACATAGATGATAAACAAAGGCAATGTTATCGGTGTGGTCGATTTGATCACTTTGCCAAGATCTGTGATGTTACTCGTGGAAAAACTTGTAATAAATGCGGGATGCAGGGACACTTTGCTGTGATGTGTAAAACCAAATCAACACAACACAGTAAACCAAACGAGAACGTGCGCTGTGTAGAAACAAACGAGTCTGATGAGATACGTTCTCGGTCCACACGTCCACAGACAATCGCAAAGCTACAGTCGATGTCGATGTCGATGTTGGGGGTATATCAATCAACATGCTCATTGACTCGGGATCCAGTGTGAACATTATTTCGCAAGAACTGTGGGAGACACTGAAAGAATGCAAAATAAAATGCACCTGTAACAAATCCGGCAAGGAGGTATTTGCGTATGGAAACACTCCTCTGAATGTTATAGGGACGTTCACAGCTGAAACAAAAACGAACAATACGAATGGAGTCGAAGAATACGTCGTTGTCAGTGGAAGTGGTAGACCACTCCCGGGGTGTAAAACATCAATAGAGAGGGGGATCTTGAACTTCGATCACTGTAACGCAGTCTGTAGACAGCGACCGCTAGTCGCGGATGACGTCATTCAGATGTATCCGGAATGTTACGACGGATTTGGAAAATTGAAGGACTATCAACTAAGTCTGCATATTGATGACAGCATTCGCCCAGTCGCACAGCCATTGAGACGAATTCCTTACTCAATGCGAACTAAAGTTGAGTCGAAATTATATCAACTCGAGGAAATGGACATCATTGAGAAGGTCACCGGCCCGACGAAATGGGTCAGCCCGGTGGTTGTTGTGCCTAAAACATGTGGCGGAATCAGGCTTTGCGTTGACATGCGCATGGCGAACGGAGCGGTCATCAGAGAACGACATCCAATTCCGACGGTAGATGAAGTCTTGCACGATGTCAATAACGCAGTCATGTACAGCAAACTCGACTTGCGATGGGGTTATCATCAAATCGAACTCGACCCCAAATCGCGTGAAATAACGACCTTCGTGACACACAAAGGCATCTACCGTTACAAGAGACTGATGTTCGGCATTAGTTCAGCACCCGAGATGTATCAACATGCGATTCAGCAAGTGTTGAAGAACTGTGAGGGGGTGCACAACATATCCGATGACATACTCGTATATGGGACAACTATCGACGAGCATAACAAACGTCTTCTGAACGTCATGGAAGCCCTGAAAGAGAATGGACTGACTCTCAACAAAACAAAGAGTCAGATTTGAGTCGGCGAGATCACATTCATGGGGCACCTGTTATCAAACAGAGGTATCGCGCCAACGGCGGAGCGCGTCAAAGCGGTGAAGAACACAAAGACTCCGCAAACAGCCGCAGAAGTTAGCAGCTTCCTAGGACTCGTGAACTTTTGTAGTCGCTTCATTCCACAACTCGCCACAGTGGCAGAACCGATGCGGAAGTTGACAAGTAAGAGTGCAGAATTCATCTGGAATGAAGAGCAACAACAAGCGTTCAACAAACTGAAAGCACTGATGTCAGATGCTAAAGTCTTGGCCCACTTTGACCAGAACGCGACAACCAAACTTATTGTCGACGCGAGTCCAGTCGGTCTTGGGGCAATATTGGCCCAGAAATGTCACTACGACACATTCAGAGTAGTGTGTTATGCCAGTCGATCGTTAACTGATGTCGAAAGGAGATACTCACAGACCGAGAAAGAGGCGCTTGGAATCGTATGGGCGTGTGAGAAGTACCACATGTACCTGAACGGCGTGGAGTTTGAACTGGAAACTGATCATCGTCCGTTGGAAGTAATCTACTCGCGGAAATCAAAGCCGCTGAGTGCGAGGATAGAGAGATGGGTATTGCGTCTGCAGCCATACAACTTTACTGTGAAATATCGACCAGGCGCGACAAATGCAGCCGATTCGCTATCGAGATTGTCGTGTGTCGAAATCGAAGAGGCGAGAAGAAACCTTGCAGAAGAGTACGTGTGTTTCGTTGCAAGACATGCTGTACCGAATGCGCTCCTTCCAAGAGATGTATAAACTGCATCAATGACATACAAGGAACTGGCTACTGTGCGAAAGTGCATTCAGACTGGAAATTGGAACAACCAGCCGATTGACAAGCAGTATATTACTGTACAAAGTGGGAAATATCGTACTGCGTGGTACGAGGTTGGTGATGCCCAGCAGTTTGGGGAAGCAGACGTTGATGCTAGCCCACGAAGGACATCAAGGGATAGTGAAAACCAAACAGAGGCTCAGATCAAAAGTATGGTGGCCGGGAATGGGCAAAAGCGCCGAAGCAATATGCAAAACGTGCCATGAGTGCCAACTTGTCGGTGCGGCTGCGCGTCCAGAACCGTTGATAACAACACCGCTACCGAACAGGCCTTGGGAATATTTGGCTGTAGATCTCATGGGTCCGTTCCCAACAGGAGAAAGTGTGCTAGTAGTCGTTGATTACTACAGTAGATTTTTCTAAATTGCAATAATGAAATCGACAACAACAAGTGTGATCATTGACCGGCTCGATGACATGTTCGCGAGACATGGAGTTCCGCTAAAAATTAAAAGTGACAACGGGCCGCAGTTTGTGTCTGATGCATACAGATGCTATCTGCAGGAGAATGGAATCGAACAGCTTCACTCGACTCCACTATGGCCCCAAGCCAATGGTGAGGTGGAACGACAACATCGAACGATCCTGAAGGCTATCAGAACTGCGCATGCTACAGGAGGAAATTGGAGACGGGAACTGAACAAATTCCTTCTGGCGTACCGGGTAACCACACACACGACTACGGGGGTGGCAGCCGCAGAGCTCATGTTCGGCCGAGCATTGCGCACCAAACTACCTGAAATGAGTGATCCTGAACGAACTCTGGTTGACAAACACGTGCGAAGACACGACAGCGTGGTTAAGATGAAGGGGAAACGCTATTCTGATCGGCAACGCAGAGCATCGCCAAGGGACATAGAGATCGGAGGAAAAGTCTTGTTGAAACAGACGAGACAAAACAAGCTGACAACAAACTTTGAAAGCGAGCCGTATGACGTGATTGGAAGAAACGGCAGCGAAGTCGTAATCGAACGTGATGGCGCTGTCTACAAGCGGAATGCATCGCATCTGAAGAATTATCTGCAGGACACCGGCGATCAGCAAGTTGTGACGGACGCAGCTGAACCGATTGCTGTGGAGCTTGATCCGCAGTGCGACGATCAAGGGCACAGTCGAGCGTCGGCACAACCGTCACCGCGCAAATCGACTCGTGAACGCAAGGCTCCTGCCCGGCAGGACGATTTCGTGGTCAACTAATTGTAATGCTGTATGATCTCATAGAGTATAGGCGGATCGCTGCTCTCTAGATCTTAATGTGTAATCTTGTTGATTTGCACATTGTTCCGTGCTTTGTAGTTTTGTAGTGAGTGAAAAGAAAAAGGGATGTAGTGTCGTACATACAGTCACTTATGGTAATTACTGGAATCCATCTGGGGCACTTTGATGCGACATAATAAATAGCGTGGTTGCTTGATTCAATTCGGTGTTTGTCTATGTAAGAGAACACTATAGCTGTCTACAATTTAAATGTTTTATTTACAATTTTAACACTTTGTAAGCGTGACTTTCAAATTGCGAACACTGTTTCAGGCGATTTAGCGGGAAGTCAACATATATATCCTAGGAGGCCCTATTGTGAACAATGGCGGATTTCCTACCTATAAAACCAGGCACGCCACATGTTTTAGTTGATATCCGCATTTTTAATTGAAAATCCTTATAAATACGTATCACTCAGTACAACAGTTTACATCAATTGAATGTTGTCTACGCTATAGCATTCTTATTCCTTTCTGGCTCCTTGCAGCGCCGCCAGAGCAGTTGAACCAAGTGACGTCATACTTTGACGCCTCCCAAGTGTACGGCAGCACGAAGATAGAAACGTTGAAGCTGCGAGACTTGCAGAATCCATGTACGTTGCCCCACCACATACAGTATACAGCTGTATATAGTATCAGCATAATATGAAACTTACTGTGCTGAAGTTATGACCCAATAATAGGTGACGTTCTAATAGCAGTCTCCTGCTTCGCTTGTCTCTTCGCAGTTGTTGGTGCTACTCAAACAAATAACGCAACAACGATAGCTAAGGTGATTGTTCAACCGGTACCATTTGAGTGTCCTCTTTGGTAGTGCAAATGTTCGAATATGACTACACACGTATCGTTGTCAATGTGTGTCCACATTACTCGGCTGTCCGTTCTGTTATTTTGACCATTTCTTTCAATCTTCTTCTTTCAATTTTTATACTTATGCTTACTCCTGTAAAAAAAGCCTATCCAGCTTCGATCATTTAGTACTGAGTTACTTTTTGTTCCTAGAATCAATACTTATATTGGAACTAGGGCATTGTCTATTGCTGCACCAACTCTCTGGAATATGCTCCCTCTCAGCGTTAGATCAGTTGAAAATATTATACAATTTCGCTGTCGTTTAAGTTACCTTTATAACCTTGCGTATCCACCTTAGCTCCCTAGCGTATAGATCCATCTGTTGACGACTTTAATATGGCTTATCGATTCTGATAGTGACTAACCCTTTTGCAATGATGCGCATCTGAGCTTGGTTTCCGAAAATTTAGGCGCAAAAGAAGTTACCTTATATATATATATATATATATATATATATATATATATATATAGGCTTAACAATGTTCTCAAATGTTGAAGACGTTTGTCGTTAACAGAAGTATTGAAAGCAAACTATATTAACTAAAGACACCTTGTAGAGCATTATAAGTTTCGTATACAATATTAACAATGGCAACGATACGTGTCCATCCAGCAAGAGGCCGTCTAAGGATGACTCCAAGCCAGTATGATCCACGTTACCAAGATCTTCTGCCACAAGATCCCAAGTTCAAAATGTGCAAATTCACGACAGATAAGGTCATGTGTTTTGCGGCCGGTGAGTACGTTAAATATCAACCCTTGCGTGCTGGTATAAAAAGCCGAGAGTAGTCCCGTGTCAGAAGTATGCGTTAATTCTAAGGTGGTTTGCGCTAGTAATACGCTTACATTCCAATTAATTAATTAATTGTTATAACACGTGACATAAACATAAGTATACTATAATAACGTGTGCAATTATTAGCTGGAAGCGATCATTGTTAAGAATTACGAAACACAGAAACTAAAACTCGGCAGTTGCTGGCACGATAAATCAACTGAATCAATCAAAGGTCAAAAGGGCAGGCCAAGTACTTCACCGCGCCTACTCGCGCATGTGCAATACGCAAAGGTCTATTCATGCACGGGGACATTTTCGACCCATTACACCGGGAAAATACTTGGGTCCAATTCAGCTGGTGATCCCACGGTCGGAAAACTGAGACAATCAGTATGTCGTAGAAATATGATGGCTGTATGTTTGAGCCTTGCTACTTGAGGTTTTCTTTAACGTTTTGATAACGTAAGTTTTACGTTTTGAAATACTATTTTGATAACGTAAAACAAAGTTTAATATAAAACGTTAATTACATTTTTTGTTTATATTCCATAACATTCTTGCAACGTTATTATAATCTTACTTTGTCCATAACCATTACTAGAACCATATTATAACGTCACGAAACATTACGAAAACTGTATAATGTTAATTGTTATTTGGGTTGGGTACAGATAAATGCAGTTCTATCCTATTATTACTATGCTCAATCAGGAGATAATCGCGTCAACGAGCACGTCGGTCTGATGTGCATGCACACGCTCCTTGCCCGGGAGCACAACCGTGTGGAGAGCGTGCTACACTACCTCAACCGACACTGGAGCGGACATCGGCTATTTGAGGAGAGTCGGCGCATCGTCATCGCCGAGTGGCAACACATCATCTATAACGAGTGGCTGCCCATCATACTGGGAGAACGCATCATGAGGGAGAATCAGCTGTCTCTGGTCCAGCAGGGATTCTGGAACGGTAGGGACGATTGGGGGACGGGAAACCGTGATTATGCGGAGTCGATTTGGAGGAGTTAGTTAGATGCTGCGTTTGATGTGGGTTAATATTGAGATAAGTTGCGAAATGTGTGCGACGGTTTGGATGTTAGTGAAATGAGATCGTTGACGTAGATGGGTTCACACACGAACATGTGTGTTCTCAAGCACGTATGTACACAAGTACTTACACGCATACTTGCATACGGTACTTTCATGCGACTTCGTACGCCCCCGCTCCCGCCCGCCCGCCCGCCCACACACACACACACACACACACACACACACACACACACACACACACACACACACACACACACACACACACACACACACACACACACACACACACACACACACACACACACACACACACACACACACACACACACACACCACACACACAACAACATATCACCGCATAAAGCATAAGCCCTCATAATGTAAACATATGTCCACGCACATATATATCGGTAGGCGAGACCAACTGAGACCTGGGTTACAAGAACAAATCGGTTTACACTGCTATGAAAAATCTAATAAACACAATAAACACCGTCTTGCTGCATGTCGTGCCTGTCTCACTAGTGCTGCGTATCCGTGTAGGTTACAACGCCGAGGTTCCCACGGATGTCTTCAACAGTTTCGCGACGGCCGCCTTCCGGTTTGGCCACAGCCTCATCCAAGGCATGTTCCACGCCAAGGACAACAATTACAACAGTCTGGGCACAATACCGCTCAGCATGGTAAGTCTAGTCCCATCTGCTACCGCAATCCACGATGCAGATCTGGTCGCCAACGGCAACGTAGCGTGTATAGGCTGTTGTTGTTCTCTTCGTATTTCTCTGTGAAGCTGCCTTACTGGTCCTCGATTTCTGTTTTTTTTCTCCCCCCTCACTTTTCTTCCGCTGCTGTCTTCACCATCCGTCTCGACTACCTACCGTCTTTCCGTCTCAGCCTACACCCATCAGCCGTTCATCGCAAAATTAGGCTTTCAGATTTGGCAGTTAGGCGACTTGGCACTGTGTGCAGAAAAAGGATACCTAATCGCTTATAATAATAACAACAAACTGATATTTAATGTCAATGATATTGATTACATTTAGTGTGGTTATTCATATGGACTACTTCTTGTAGACGTAGGCACGTTGGTGTTGCGCCTTTCTGACCGACACAGAAACAGTTACAGTCAATAGTATCGCAGCAGAAGAAACATTACAATTGGAATTCGCATTGCCAAACAAACCGTTTTGTTTAGCTTGATCGAAACACAATACGGGGTAATTTCCATTTATAAACATAAACTTAATATAAATACCCGCGCACCAACAGTTCGTCAACACGATGTATGTAAAGTCAAAATAATGTGGTAAACGCAAAGTTAAAACGATATGTTAAATGCAAGTGGAAGAATTGTGCAAATATAAATTAAAAAATAATATTCGAAATGTACTGTTTTACACAATTGTGAAACGTACAATGTTTATGTCACTCAACAAAGAAGGAGACAAAGAAAACCAAAATTGTCAAGTTGACTTATGTTTATTTCAGTCAAATAAGTAAGTCAACATGTAGCTATCGTCATTATGTTGCCGATAGACGTACCGAGACCCTCGCACTCTCTACAACAAGCCTGAGTACGGCATGGACGCACTGGTGGCCGGGCTGGTCGGCATCAACGCACAGACCCGAGACGCCTTCATCACGAAGGAGGTGACGAACCATCTGTTCGCTGAGGAGCCGCCCCACGGTCTCGGGGAGGACCTGATGTCGCTGAACATACAGCGCGGTAGAGACCACGGCCTCCCGGGTAGGTTATTAGTATTATTGATTTTTATTTATCATTATAATAATGTATAATTCATTATTTAAAATTTGTTATTATTATTTATTATTATTTAATATCATTTATTATAATTTATTATAATTTATTATAATTTATTATCATTTATTATCATTTATTATCATTTATTATCATTTATTATCATTTATTATTATTTATTATTATTATGTATTATTATTATTTAATATTATTATTTATTATTATTTAATATTATTTATTACTAAGTAAAGTCCATATTAAAATTATGTAAAACAGGTTGAAATGGAATAGTAAACAAAATTACTTATTAATTGGGTAGCATAAATAACCAGCCAGTTGAATTTTAGCTATCATCCGCCACAAAACTCGCTTTTCTCAATTAATTGATAATTGGAAAGCAATATCTGCCTACCGATGTTTTACCCACACCTTTCTGTCGCGAGCACGCGCTCCGTGCTACAGAAACATGTAAACACAGATTAGTGAGAGAGAATACAGGAACTTTAAATGTAATAGCAGGAAGGGACGCGTGCCTCTGCAATAAGAGCCAATCAGAGAGAATAATGTCAGTTTAAACACTGTTTAGGGCTAAGTGAAAACTTCCATGTCATGTTATAAAGAAACTATATTTAATCGTTTCGGGTTAATTAAGCGCAATTTGCCGGGCAGTATACTTTCAACATGTTTATTCCTCTAGCTCCTGGAATACGTCAACTAACATTGCTAAATGAGAAAGGGACATTGCCCTACCTATAATGCTTGCGTCATTTTAGGTTACAATTACTTCCGCCAAGCGTGTGGATTACGCCGAGCCTACAAGTTCGAGGATCTGGCGAACGAGCTGCCGCTGCCGATTATTCAGCGATTCCGTCGTCTCTACAGGTAACATATTCGCTAATATAATTTGAGGGCATCGTAAGTGTATCTCCTCCCATAGTCCACGAAAGATACGATTTTACGTCAAACTTATTGATATTGTTGTTATTTCTTACCCAAAATGGTGTCCTTAAAAACCAAAAAATCCTAAGAAATCCTAACCCGGGAACACCTCTAAAACAAAAACAAAATGACCGCCAAACATCATACCATTGTTCACAACGAAGGTTCTAAATGAGTTAGATTCATGATTTAAAGTTTGATTCTAATGTTTTCGACGTTGTAAAATCCAATAAATACAGTAGAAATTTCGTTTGCGTCAAAAACACAAAAACTGATTTCGCATTTAACTGCATTATTTAGAAATTATCAAAACAAAAATATTTGAATAAATTGACATTTATGTCCACACGTCTCTATTCTGACACCAACATTGCGGCTCTGGGTGGCGTAATTCATAAGATATAGTGACAATAGTGTCGATGGCTGCCATTTAAAAAAATGGCGGATGTGAATGTCGGACAAGATCACCAATAACACATTTGAAATCAGTACCCCTGCAAACCTTATTTTGATCCCACGGTGACGGCTGTGTGTGACACAGTTCTCAAGATATGAGATTATTAGTTTTGGCGACCATTTAAAAAATGGCCGCTAACGGCATCCAGGGCAAATTCATAGTTGTCTCGGGGCCTAAATAGTTGTGTCTTGATAATTTCTAACTTTAAGCCAAGATTCATGCAGTTGTAATAAAGTGCACGATTCGGCAAAATAATGCAGTTATCTGCCGTACTAAATAGACCTAAACGTCTACTGTGGATGGGTCAATGTCCCAAAAGTTGGTAAAAAGCGTGTCTTTTGTCTCTCACACCGTGAATTATAATGTCAGGCTTATGAAAATTTTACCAAAGATTTGATTAACAACAAAGAGCCTTCAGGACGTGTATGGTTTGCCCACCTTTTTAATTTGTAAAATGGTTAAAGGTGGATGTAAGGAGCCACAAATGGCAAAAATGGCATGTCCAATTGACCTTTCCAAATTTGGAAGCGCTACCATATAAAATGAGTACTATATTTCCTATTTCTTATTTCACTCTGCAAATGGGGTATATCTTGGCAGTATATAGAAACAAAATCATGTTTACAAAACGAGAAATAAAAACATCACAATGTGTTTTCTATGATGACCACTTTTTGTATGTCCAGCGACATCGGTTTAGATTGGTCTACTACATTAATTTATCATTGTTATTGCAGGGTATTTAAACATGTATTCTTTTCTTAGAAAGTTAACGAAGGAATCCTGAACACATTTTTGGGACAATCTTCGTCTCCAACATTTCAAGTTGGAAGATCTCATTATAATAATCCCGCAAATCAATGAGATAGACAGGACCTATCAGCGGGATTCATAAATACCGCCTAAAAATCTGTTTTCATCCATCTTGATCATGATTTGAGGACAATATAGCACATTAAAGTTTTTAAAATGTAGGGTGGCGCTTTAAGTGCGTGTCCATCGTCATCGACGGAAAAGGCTACCTACAAAAACCTAGAAAACGTACACCGTTTTAACTTTTCCATGCTTGCCAGCTAACCCCCGCTTTAATTCCCTCGATGGCCCTTCCAGTATTTCTTGGTCAAATAAGGAAAAACCAAAATGGTGGGGTGTCCAGCGTCATCATAGCGAAAACTGAAAAGACCGCTCAGATCGCATATATACCTTGATTCAGAGGAATTAAAATGGGGAATGCAACAGAGGATGACGTCTCCATGCAGACAAAAGCTTTTCCGACTCTAAGACGACATATTTTGTAAGCAATGGAACAATGCTTACGCACTTTAGATGAAATTGTACCAGAAATTAACGTGAATACAATAAATAGAAAACCGCAATAGTATTTACAGCGATATTATTCGTATAAGTTATATGTGGATACATCAATCAGCAAAAATGATGAAGTTGATTTGCGAGTAAACTGACCTGCAAGATCCCCCAGATGTCTAAGGTGCTTGATGACGTTGGACACGCCAAATTGACCAAAATATATATCGGTGCAGTAATTAGAACCGGTACAGTAATTTAGGTCTTGATGTGATACGAACATGTTGCTCTTCCTATAAATGAAAACAATGCATACCTAATTTGATAAGAAATTTTATGTTTGCCAAACAAAAATGGTGACATGGTCATTCACTGGTTATTGTCCAAACGTTAACGTTTTTATGACTACTTTACTTTATGTAGGAGCTCGCAGTTTACATTCCGAAAATAATATAACAAAGCAGTTATGGGAAGGTGTGTTCCTGCACGCAATAATACCAATAACTGTAACAAATAGTCATTACATTTACATTACAAAACTACCACATACTATTTATAAGGCGGCGGAACCTGGGGGAGAGTAAAGGGGGCGAGCCCCCAATATTTTGATCGGGCCTCGATATAGGAATAGCCCCCAATATTTGGGGAAAGGGTGCATTTTGTTGTTTTGGTGAGTGTCAAGACGACTGCAATTTGAGCAAATGGTGAGCTTCATTTCAATGGGAGGAGTGGATTTGGAGATGTTTGGAGAGGCTAGGGGGTAGATTTGGATGTCTTTGTAGAGTCTCAAGGGGGTGCAATTGAAGATTAATTTCGGAGAACCTCAAAGGGGGTCAACAGGAGGTTTTTTGAGAGCCTCAAACGGGGATACAGTTTGAGGTTTTTCGAATGCCTCAAGCGGGTGCATTTGGAGGTTCCGTTGCTAATGCATTTATTGGCCGTAACTTGAAGGACATTGTGCTACACGGCTTACCCTTCATAATTTATGCTATAAGCACTTACATCTTGCATTCACAGCTATTAGTTATTATCTTCATGTAAAATGTAATCTTGAAGAAAAAAACGTACTACAAATACATCCACAAGTGCCACAAGGATTATGAGGCGGCGCAACAAATTGTGTTATTACACCACCTGCTGAACACATTCCCAGGAACAATGGAGTCATCTACCTACAGGCAAGTCACTGCTTTGGGGAAGGAGATGGGGGAACTGCAATGACATGCATAGGCCTTGGCGAAAACAATTATGTTGCAATACTTGCAATCTGGTAGAAGGAGCAGGAGATTTAAAAAGCATATAACTGCCACGATGGACGTTTCCACCAAATGCTAGTATGCTTACGCCGTACAGACGTTAGTCTGACGAATGGCGCACAAGCCCTTAAAAGCATGAAATGAGTAAGGCCCACCCTACCCTTGCATGCAGCATTTTGTTAACATTGTAAACCAGTCCCGTCAAGACAACACTGTTCTTAGGATGTCACTTAAAAATACGTCGAACGAAAGGGAACATGATCGTTAAGACGTTGCAACTGGACTGCCACAAGCAGCATCTCGCAAGACAAGACACGACGCGTGGGACGGTCGTCTGCAGTTAGAATGGATGGAGTTAAAGAAACAGGCTGGATATTTTTCTTGTCAGGAAGTAGTTTGCGGTGACTAATGATAAGAAGAAGCAAGAAGGAGAATTAATTTGATCTTCACTACCTGCATGCAACATTGTGTGAGGGAAATCCAAATAAAAATAATATCCAGGCTGATATGCTAACATGTCCGGACAGGTTGTGTAAACACGCGTATCAAGAGGAATTTAAATAGATGATCACTTGGACAGTTTAGAAACAACCACAGTAATGTTGCCGAGTAGCGGCAATTGGAAATTGTGTATATAATTACATCTCTACCGGTGATAAGTAATAGACCTAGCTCCAGATAAAATTGGAAAAGTTGCACGAGCATACCTAGATCCCTTCAAAAAGGCACCCACGTAAATTATGTTTATTCTGTTGTAAAAAAACCCGTGTTCTTTGAGTCAGTTCTGCCCAACCCGTGTCCAGCGTCATCGCAAAGTGTCCACCGTCAACACTTCTTAGCAGTCACGTATGGCCTATTTTGGAGTGTTATTTGTTGATTTTGTGTAGTTAATATCATGCTTGGTTAATGTTTTATAAACACCAGCATCGATACAATAAATTGGTGTACATTGACTAACCTTCAATCATGTGGTGGATCTTATTAAACAACATACGTAAATAATTATGAAATGAAGAACCATTTAGGGAAGTGAAATATAAAAAAACAGTGCAAACTCCATACCTGTGTACAGTAGAATGCTAAATCATGTTGTGATACGTTTTCCTAAACATTTTACTTGTTTTTGTTGAAGAATATTGGTATTATCTAAATAGAACTATAGTGCATGTCCAGCGTCATCAAGGTATGTTCATTTCTTAGCTCACACTTTGCCTAGTTCCAAACCCCGGACACACATGAAAGTTAGCGTAGGCAAAGATAACTGATCACTGTTACTGATTATGTTTCAGTTATACTTCCAAACACGTTTCTGAAAGAGCTTTTTGTTTTTCGATGTTTTGGGGGTGTTCCCGGGCTAGTATTTCTTAAGATTTTTTTCGGTGGTTAAGGACACCATTCTGGGTAGGAAACTACAAAAAATACCTTTTGTTGCAATTAGTTTGAGGTAAAACCATTTTTTCTTCATAGAATGCCTGGACTACCAGGCGCCGATGTCCACGCGCCTATTCTTTTGTTTATTTGCGTCCTTTGACCAGTGGTCTATGTTGCCACCTGCTGGAGAAAAATGAAAATTGTAGTTTGGCTACCCACTCTCCAGATGACGCCACTTTGATCCGGTTTAAAATCAAGATACTGCACTGCCACAGTAATGGTGATGCCTGATCCCTTGGGTGGTTGCTGCAAGGGTCGATGTAATTACGCTAATAAGTACGAATACCACTCCTCTGTGACAGACACGTCGACGACATAGACCTGTGGCCGGCAGGCATCTCGGAAAACTCCGTGGCCGACGGCCTCATTGGTCCGACCTTCGCTTGCATCATAGCGCGGCAGTTCCATCGCCTCAAGATGGGAGACAGGTTCTGGCACGAGAACAACGCCGACAACCCGTACCCGTTCACGGCTGGTAAGTCGTTGAATTTTGGTAAATCCAATGGACGTCATTGATTTTTTCACATCCTCTTTCCTTATTTCGTCGTTAACTTTGCACCTCTCTAGATCATTATGTCTTCCACTTTAGCGTTAAATATTCGATGTCCGTTCCTCATTTAATAATATATATAATTCTCAATGTTGGAATAAATATGCTAATTAAAAGAATATTGCCGGCCAAACTGCGTTTAATAAACCCGAAACAGTGTTCGCCATTTGAATGTTGTGCCTATGAATTGTTCAAATTATAAATTAAACGTTCAATGTGTATACAACCGCTACTGGCACTAATCGCTTATTGGACTTACTGACTTGAAGTTGGCTCGTTCTTACGCTCCTAATCAAATTGGAACTAACAACAACTGATTCAACGAACTTCCGGCGAATGATTACCTAATGGGACAGACAATGACATGTTAACGATAATTCTACCGTATCGTTATAACGATGATGTTATGAAGCGTTTGCTGATGATATCTTGGCAAGCTAACGTGGGCGACTGAACGTTGTTTAGTTGCCCTTTGTGCGCAAACAGACGGCATTGATGTAACACGTAGTTTATAGAATGTTTGATTGTGAGTGAAACGTGCAGTATGACATCCGGGATTGTCTTATGCGTTGCAGGTCAACTGGCGGAGATCCGCAAGTCAAGCTTTGCCAAGTTGTTCTGTAACAACATGGACTCGTTCAACAAAGTGCAGCCTCGCATCTTCCTGCACCCCTTGTCAACCGTGCTAGAGAACATCAGGTCAGTCATACATATTACAAATATATATATATATATATATGTGTGTGTGTGTGTGTGTGTGTGTGTGTGTGTGTGTGTGTGTGTGTGTGTATGTGTGTATGTGTGTGTGTGTGTCTGAGCCGGAGCTTCAGCGCCACTTCGTTTCATAACATCGGAAAGCGGGGGGAGGTGCGGTTCAACATATTGTGGTGGTGGTTTTTAAAATTGTTCATGCTCTCCAACACATCTCCAATGGCACCCATTCAGGATCACAAAAAACCACCACAATCCTCTCCAAAAACCTTCAGTTGTATCCGCCGACGTTCAACAAAAACACAAAACTCTAAAAAAGTTGGGGATGAATCCTATCTCCAGCCCTCCCCACCAGCTCTTCGAAACATCAAATTGCACGCAAAATTGCGCCTATAACTATTGGGGGCTAATCGTATATCCAACCTTCTACCACAAATAGTGTACTGCGATAGTACAGAAGTATAGACAGTTAGTGAGGAAGCTAAAGAAGACGAGAGTCGAACAGGTTATTTTGTCAGGAATTTTGCCAGTAATGGGAGGAAGGGGGGCAACGTATAGAAACTGCAAGAGGATGGCGATCAATGCACTAGCTGAGCAGATGTGTGAAGAAGAGGGGGTGGGATTCACATATTTATGGGGATACTTTGTTGGGAGGGAAGATATGTACATGAGAGATGGCCTCCATCTTAGTGGAAAGGGGGCAGCAGTTTTCTCAGAGAATCTGCTGCAATCTGTTGACAGTGGGACAGGTTGCATCTGTTTAAACTAGATTCGCAGGGGGGACTCACAGAAAATCCTGAAAATGGAGGCATAGATAAAGACAGCACAAATAAATCAACAAATAACAGTCTGGAAAACTCTTCTGAAGCTGGATATAAATGTGTTTGTTTAAATGCAAGGAGTATAGTAAACAAAAGAAATGAACTAAACATTATGGTAGAAGATATTGACCCTCATATAATAGGTATAACCGAATCCTGGACCACCACCGATATATCAGATGCTGAATTGGGACTGACAGGATATGTAATGTTTAGAAAAGATAGAATAGGAAGAAAGGGAGGTGGAGTTATTTTATATATTAAAGAATCTATTCAGGCTTATGAAATAAAATTAGAAAGAGAAGCAGATTGCGAAGAAGCTGTTTGGTGTAACATAGTTACAGGAAACTCAACGTTAACAGTTGGGTTAGTTTATCGAAGTCCAAACATAAGCATAGAAGAGAATGAAAAAATACAAAACGCTATAAGGGAAGTAAGCAAACGGGACTGTATTATTATGGGGGATTTTAACCATGGGCATATACAATGGAAATCTCTACAGAGTATGGGGAGAGAGGACCACAAGTTTTTAGTTTTAGTTCAAGATACATTCCTTTCTCAACATGTGCTAGAACCAACCAGGGGTGAGAATGTGCTAGACATAGTTTTGTCCTCACAGAATGAATTAGTTGACAATGTCAAGATATGTGAGCCACTGGGGAGTAGCGATCACAACCAGATACATTTTACCATCAAAGTAAAATCAGAAAGGAATAGCAAAAAGCAGTATAGGAGAAATTTCCACAAAGGAAGGTATAAGGACATGAGGAAATATTTAGCAAAGATAGACTGTAATAAGACACTGAAAAATAAGACGGCAACAGAATGCTGGAATATATTAAAGAGTGAAATTAAGTGCATAATCGATAAATTTGTACCCTTCAAAAAACAAGGAAAACGGTCCAAAAAGAAACACTTATCGAAAGAAGCCATTACAAAAATTAAGTATAAACAAATGATGTGGAAGTCATATAGATGTACTGGAAATGATGAAGACTACAACAATTATAAAGAAGCACTTAACCAAGCTACAGCTGAAATTAGAAATTCAAAGAGAAGCTATGAACAACAATTAGCTAGTAATATAAAACATGACAGCAAGAGTTTTTATGCGTATGTTCGAAGCAAACAGAAAGTTCAAGATAAGGTCGGTCCTCTAGAAGATAGTGCTGGAAATATAATATCAGAGGGATTCATAATGGCAGAAGACCTGAATGAGTACTTTAGTTCAGTGTTTACCAGGGAAGATATTAGTTCACTGCCAATACCAGAGGCTAAGTTCAAGGGGGCAGATTCAGACTATTTAGGACAATTAATTGTAACCCCGGAAATGGTAGCTAAGAAAATAAGGGCTATGAAGGAGAATAAATCACCTGGAGTGGATGGTATTCCACCCAAACTACTATTGGAAATTGTAGAACAAATTAGCATACCACTTGCAACAGTTTTCAACTTGTCATTAGAAGAGGGAGTGGTTCCTTTAGAATGGAAAGAAGCAAACATTATACCGTTATTCAAAAAAGGTTCGAGAAACAAGTCAGAGAACTATAGACCAGTGAGTTTATCATCAGTGATTTGTAAATTATTAGAAAGACTAATTAAAGATCACATGGTGGATTTTCTTGTTAAACAAAACTTGATAAACCCATCTCAACATGGTTTTTTTAAAGCGAGGTCATGCTTATCAAATATGTTATGTTTTTTGGAAGACATCACTAAGTGGGTAGATGAGGGATCACCAGTAGATATCGTCTACTTAGATTTTCAAAAAGCTTTTGACAAAGTACCACACCAAAGATTACTGTTTAAACTAAAGGCCCATGGCATAGGAAATGGTATAATAAACTGGATAGAACAATGGCTGATTGACAGAAGACAACGTGTAGTAGTTGATGGGGAGGCTTCAAACTGGAAATCGGTATTGAGTGGGGTACCACAGGGATCAGTATTAGGTCCTATATTATTCTTAATATACATCAACGATTTGGATGATGAAATAACAAGCAAGGTGTTGAAATTTGCAGATGATGCAAAAGTGTTTAGAAGGATTAAAAGTGATGGAGATAGACAGCATTTACAAGATGATCTTGACAGGTTGATCAAATGGTCTGAAAAGTGGCAAATGATGTTCAATTTTGGGAAATGTAAGTGCCTCCACATAGGACATGGGAACGAAGAGGTAGAATATACAATGGGGGGTACTGTACTAAGTACTACTATAAAAGAAAAGGACTTAGGGTTAACCGTTAGTGCTGATAGAAAGATTTCAGAGCAGTGCGGAATTGCAGCTTCAAAGGGAAATCAAATCCTTGGATTAATTAGGCGAAACATAACGTATAAGGAAAAAGAGCTAATAATACCGCTGTACAAAACAATAGTTAGGCCTCATTTAGAATATTGTATTCAAGCGTGGAGGCCATATCGCAGGAAGGACATAGATATGCTAGAAAGAGTGCAGAGGAGAGCAACTAAACTGATACCAAATCTGAGGGATCTTAGTTATGAAATACGCCTAAAAAATGCGGTTTAACAACACTAGAGACCAGGAGATTGAGAGGAGATCAGATAGAAGTGTTTAAAATATTGAAGGGTTATGAAAATATTGATAGAAATATGTTTTTCTCAGTTAAGAAAGATAGAAGGACTAGAGGACATGATCTTGCATTAGCAAAGGAGCAGAGTAGATTGGATATAAGAAAGTTTTCATTTTCACAAAGGACTGTAAATGAATGGAACAGATTACCTGCTGATTGTGTGGGTGCTAGTAGCGTGAATGTTTAAAAATAAAATCGACACATACCTCAGACGGGCGGGATACACATAGATAAAAAGGTCGGACTCTCGATAAGCCAAGGGCTTCCTTGTCCACCTGCTACCTAGAGTTAATTCTCTGGGTGGCAATCTTGTTAAATCTTGTTAAATATCGGGGTGGCCCCAGTTCCTCAAGCCCCTCGTTTCCGGCGCCTATGTGAAAATGTGGCATGTACGCCGTGACTCCAGCTTTTATTATTTATTTATGATGTTTTGATGTCGTGTCACTACACCAAACAAGATTACACGAAGACGTCTAATTGAATGAATGTAAAAAAGCCCTTGAGATTGTTGGTCGGTTACAGCAAATGTCCTTGAAACCCGTGTATATTTCTAATCGGTAGACATTCTGCCATGAAGATTGCGATAGATAGACGAATAGGGGGATACGTTATTATACATCCTGAACTGACAGCGTAATTTGCTGGGCTGAACTTATCATCCACGTCGTTGTGAGATCGTGCATTGGGGTGAACATTCCACTTTTAGGAGTAATTTTAATTAACGTTGGCTCCAACATTAATCGTTTATTTAATGATTTAAACATAGACAATTGCACAAGCAAGCCAGTACATTACGAGTAGAGGAGGAACCTTTAATTTCCGTTTCAGAACCCAGCACAAGATCGACAACCTGGCGACGTTCAACCGCCTCACCTACGGCTCCCAGAACGAACGTCTCCCTTGCGAGGCGATCACCGGGATGGACCTGGGCGCTTGGAGGGAACCGAGAGGGTAACAAGACGACGGTACTTCCTGGGCGCCGAGTAACGCTTGTTGGAGAGCATCGTTGATCAACAGACGGCGAAGTGCTTGCAGGACAACGTAGTGCATTATAAATGACGATATTCTCACTGCGTATGAACAGCGATACTTTACAAATGTGCCGTGGAGCTTGTGCGTATACGTAATAATGTTATATAGTAGAAAAATAAAATAAATGGACACACCGATATTTTATTCACCCACTCACTCGCTCGCTCACTCACTCACTCCCTGATTTGTGTTGTTTTTATATTTTAGTGGAATTCCAGATGTTTTGTAGTATCAGGAATGTTGAGAGAGAGAGAGAGAGAGAGAGAGAGAGAGAGAGCGAGAGCGAGAGAGCGAGAGCGAGAGAGAGAGAGAGAGAGAGAGAGAGAGAGAGAGAGAGAGAGAGAGAGAGAGAGAGAGACATCTCATGGACTGATGATATGTACATTTAGTTAATTTTTTATTTTTATGATTGGACACACTAGGTATGATTAAAAATACTACAGTTCGATTTTGTTTAATTTCTAAAAGAAAATATTAGATTAACACATATTTTAAAAATAAGTAGCCATGCAATGGCCATATTTGGGTCCATCATAAGTTAGTTATTAATTAAAACATTGTGTATTCGTGTTGCTGTGAATGTTTCAATTGTTAAACTAGAAATCATTCAAAACATTAATTACTTTTATTGGCCAGCGTAGCTCCAACGCACGCGACGACCAAACAAAGCGGGTCGAGCGGGAGTCGCCACGCCAACGCGCTAAAAATAGCGCAGACGAACCTATATCTAGCACAGCTGCCGCACCTATGTTTATTGCAATCCTGTTAAAAATTATGCGACATCGTCGAACAAAACCTAGTTTCCGTACTTGTAAATCATGTTCAATTATCACACAACATACGTAACTTTAATAGTGGAAAACTGACAAATGGCAACATTGATATACGAAGTTGCATTTCGGGCGATAACATAGGTAAACCGACGTATTTACACTTCAGCTCATCGTAACTTTCGTTTGTCTGACGGCATCGATTTCGTGTAACGTCAGCAGTGAATACCAAACACATCTCCTCATTGGTTGACTAAAAATCATGACGATTCAAATATGTTTACAAGTACAGGTTTTCGAAAGAACTGACGATAAGTTCGTCAAATAAAGGAATACTTATAAAAACGTTATACCGTTGCAAAGAGTGTTAAGTTGTCGTTCCAATGTATTGAATATGTATTATTTAATGCGGACTGAACGATGTAACAGTAAGGGCTGCGTGACCGGTGGCATGTCATAGTTTAGCACCAGATCGGCTACCGCAGTGGTACTACTAGTTAGTTATTGTGATAGCCAGTATTAGTCACTGTTGTCTTGTTAGTGGTCGGCGGTGACTTTGACGGTTAGGTCTCGGAAATAGTTTGGGAACGGAAAGAGCGGGTTCTTTCCAGGCACTAATAATTACAGCAATACGCTCAATTGGTGCCTGTGTAACATCACCCAATCAGTTCACTAAACCATCCAATCGAGTCTTGTCGTAATTGACAAGTGTTTATTGTATCTTCCCGTACTGACGTTGACCTCACGTAGGATTATTTGGTCGACGCAAGTGTTGGCTTCAAGCAACCGCCGCTAGCGGTTAGGTGACAATTACCCTAGCAAGTCGAGGCATTAATTGGTTTCTGGCATGTGTCAGGCAGCTGGCCAGGCTATCATGGTGGTCGATTTAAAAAACCAATCTCCGTAGGTTTTGTAACTGGCTTCACGGCAGTTTTAGCGACGTCGTAAAAAACCGACATGGACGGATATGGATGAGCCATCCCGGCGACCCGTCACAATACCCATCCAACGCAATTTTCGAATGCTACCGTCCGAATGACGGGTGGACGGGTCTCTGGGTGAGGCTTTGCTGGCATGACAACACTGTTTACAGGTTCAGTTTGTTTACCCACTGTACTCCAACATTGCAGCACCAACAATATAACCAAACCAACAACTGATACATAGAGCTACCGTTGCTAATAACCTTGGTTTATTACATTTTCATCATGGAATGTTGTGACAACTTCCGTCAGAAGGGACCATTCATTATAAATATTATATTTTATGATCTCTTATTTTAGCCATAAAGAACATAATTCTTGTGATAATAACTCATAAAAATACAGTACATGTACTTAGTAATGCATTATCAACGCATGCATGCTTTAACAGTATCCTTTAATGAAAGCATTCTTCAACGACAGTCTCTAACTAATGATAACACAAGTTCAGACTTACTGTATTTTATCTGTTGAGTTGATAACGTGGTTCATTTAGTATTTTATACTTGTTACATGGATTGTGACCACTTGCAATTTCACAAAACGATGGTTGAGAAACTGAGAATACAGAGTAACCGTCGAATTGTTGCCTACTGCCATTGGGCAACTACATTAAGTAAATATGGGTAAAATGTTATTCACAACTAATCAAGCAAATAATAGTATTATATCTACAGGCTAACTGGCCAATGGCGATGAAAGTATTTTCATCAAAATGCTATCACAAAAGTACTAGTTGAGTGACACAGCTTTGTACGGGGAAAATACATTTCTAGATTAAGCTGTGCAGATGAGTGCGCAATCTACAAATCTTCGAGTTTCAGACGACTGCACAGCAAAACCTTCATGCACAGCGCAATCTGCAGCTTGCACAGATCCAGCAACTGCATCCAATGTAAACATGTATACAGACCTCCACTAATCAAGCACTAGTTTACAATGACACAAAACCGCATTTTAACACAATTGTGCGATACATTTCGAAAATCCATGTGCATGTATACTCACGACCGGAACATTCATGTCAGGTCATAATTCACGTCACTGAAATCTTGTGTTCTAACGCTTTTGGCCTATTTAATAATCTGCCTGATCTCGCACCGATTCCCGTGACATGCAAGTGATTTACACATGCAGCGCAGAAAGGACGTACGTTTTTTACGCAGGTGTCTGTGAGTCTGACGATATTTGAATTTCGCCGGTTTATTTCTTAGATACTTCACTCAAAACAAAAAAACTGTTCTAATAATTTTTTTGCAGGAATTGATGTTAGAGATTTAACACATACATCTTAGTGAATCATTTGATCAGATTTCTTTAAATATGGCAACAAGATTTGACGCACGGTTGGTGCACCCATCAGTATACTGAAGTCTGAACTAAATTGACTCCAACCTTGACTCGAGTGCGCCCGAGGCTGATCAACAATCATCAACACAGACTTATTAGTAAAATAAGATTAATCATCACGCCAGCAGTAAAATAATAGGGAATAGTCAGTCATATCAGTTTTGAACTAGGGGATAACTTTGCAATGGAAGTTAGCAATTCATCGTCGAGTTTGTAACAAAAATGTCTGGAGAAGGCCCGAGACGGAGTCGGACAGTATCACTCACTGTCATTCAGTCAGATTAACTCACTGACTCAGAGTTGAGATCGGACGCAAAAATTCCAAAAGTGAACGAATTCATTCGGTTTCACCAAATACCACATTGATCGTGTCAATAATCGCACAACAAACCGGTTTGTTGTGCGATTATCAGGACTCAACTGTCATTACTTCCAAAGTAATGAAAACAACGTTTTCGTAGGAGCTCCAGGCATCAATATCCTTGACCTTGTGTGAAGATTTCTCCGATTTCAACAAAAGCCTCCGTTACCCTGGTTTACGTTGGTTCGATGCCCACAGTGTGGCACCACTGTTGTTACCACACCGCCAGTGTTGCGAGTCTATAGGCTCCTATCTATGGGAAAATTACGTGACACTTTTGTAAATCTGGTGTCCCTTCAATACTATGGTTCCTCAAATTCATGAATAATGCATTTAGGATGGTACTTTGTATTTAAAAAAATGAACCAAGAAATCATCAAATCGTTTTCCATCTTGACTTTTAGTGAACTGTAGAGAGACGTATCTATATAGGTGTGTATAGGTTTGTGATCTGTGGTGAGTTGGAAGTGGCGACCAATCAGGTACTGATGGAATTTCCTCACATCGAAAATGATTGACAGTGCCTCCTTCTCCACGTGGCTGTAATTCTTCTCTGTCGATGTCTGCAATCGGTTCCTCAGTGCCATCCGGTGCACAATAAGAAATAACAGTCCCGGTGCCATAAGGCGATGCGACGACGGCCAGAGATATCGGCCTAGTTGGATCGTTGTGGACTAAGCGTGTTTTCTGGGCCATCATCTCCTTTAGTCGGTTGAACGCCTGGTCGAACTCAGCGGACCGCGCCCATTTGACGTCCTGTCTGCGCAGTCGGTTTAGAGGGGCGCAGATGGTAGAGAATGATGGCAAGAACTTTCCATAGTAGTTCAGCTTGCCGATGAAGCTTTCCAGCTGTTTAACGTTCTCTGGCGTCGGAAACTTGACGATGGCGTTGACGTGTTCCTCAGACGGCTTGAGACCATCTGCGGAGATCACATGTCCTAGGTATGTGACCTGCTGTCGGAAGAACTCACACTTGTCAAGTCGCAGTTTCATTCCATACTCGTTCAACGCAGCGAGGACCTGCTTGAGGTTTTGCAGGTGTTCTTCCTTCGTCCGTCCGGTGACCATCACATCGTCCAGGTAGGCAGTCACATATGGAATGCCGGAGACCAGATTGTCGACTAACTTCTGGAAAATAGCCGGCGCTGGTGCGGGTCCAAACGACCATTGATTGTACCGGAATAGTCCTTTGTGCGTGTTTATGACGAGTAGTTGCTTAGTGGCGTCATCTAGCACTACTTGTAGATATGCGTCGGAAATGTCAAGCTTTGAAAAGTGCTGTCTTCCTTGTAGCTTGGCGAACAGTTCCTCTACCCTCGGAATGGGGTGATGATCTACGTGCCGCTGAATATTTACAGTCACTTTATAATCTCCGCAGAAGCGCACTTTTCCGTTCGGCTTCTGCACGACGACAATGGGCGTCGCCCATTCACTGTGATCGACACGTGTTATGATGCCCAAATCCTCGAGACGATGTAGTTCTTTGTCAACGGCATCCATGCGACTGAATGGTACTGGTCTCGGTTTGTAGAACTTGGGGACGGCATCTTCTTTCAGTAGAAGCCGTGCTTTCACCTTAGTGCAGAGCCCCAAACCGGGCGCGAAGACAGCTGGGTACTGGTCTAGGATGGGAGTGAAAACTCATTCCCATTTGATGTTTTATCTTGTCTAATGCAGTAGTACATTCAGTATTCACAAAACAAACATGTCCCATGTCAAAGTGATCGAAAAAAATTCACGCACATCACTCCAAAACGGTATTTTCAAGTGCATTCTTTGGACGGACGGATCCTTAATGTCGCCTTACTCCAAATTGATGTCCTGCATGTTACAAATCTTCACGAAGGCTAGTCTGATGTAAAGCTACACCCATAACTAGATTAACTACAAAAGGGGATGTATGTTATCCTTTTATCTCCGTCACGTAAGTTACACGAAAATTGTACGTAAATTATGGGTGTGAAAACTCATTCCCATTTGCTGTTTAATCTTGTCTAATGCAGTAGTACATTCAGTATTCACAAAACAAACATGTCCCAATGTCAAAGTGATCGAAAAAAATTCACGCATATCACTCCAAAACGGTATTTTCAAGTGCATTCTTTGGGCGGACGGATACTTAATGTGGTCTTACCCCAAATTGATGTCCTGCATGTTACAAATCTTCACGAAGGCTAGTCTGATGCCAAGCTACACCCATAACTAGATTAAAGACAAAAGGGGATGTATGTTACCCTTTCATCTCTGTCAAGTAAGTTACACGAACATTGTAGGTAAGTTATGAGTGTGAACACTCATTACCACTTCATATTTAATGTTGTCTAATGCAGTAATACATTCAGTATTCATAAAAGAAACATGTCCCATGTCAAAGTGATCGAAAACAATTTACGCATATCACTCCAAAACGGTATTTTCAAGTGCATTCTTTGGACGGACGGATCCTTAATGTGGTCTTACCCCAAAATGATATCCTGCATGTTACAAATCTTCACGAAGGATAGTCTGATATCAAGCAACACGCATAACTAGATTAACCACAATGGGAAACGTATTTTACGCTTATATCTCCGTCACGTAAGTTACACGAAAATTGTAGGTAAGTTATGGGTGTGAAAACTCCTTCCCATTTGATGTTTTATCTTGTCTAATGCAGTAGTACATTCAGTATTCACAAAACAAACATGACCCATGTCAAAGTGATCGAACAAAATTCACGCATATCACTCCAAAACGGTATTTTAAAGTGCATTCTTTGGGCGGACGGATCCTTAATGTGGTCTTACCCCAAATTGATGTCATGCGTGTTAAAAATCTTCACGAAGGCTAGTCTGATTTCAAGCTACACCCATAACTAGATTAACCACAAAAGGGAGTGTATGTTACCCTATCATCTCCGTCACGTAAATTACACGAAAATTGTATGTAAGTTATAGGTGTGAAAACTTATTTCCATTTGATGTTTTATCTTGTCTAATGCAGTAGTACATTCAGTATTCACAAAACAAACATGTCCCATGTCAAAGTGATCGAAAACAATTTACGCATATCACTCCAAAACGGTATTTTCAAGTGCATTCTTTGGAAGGACGGATCCTTAATGTGGTCTTACCCCAAAATGATATCCTGCATGTTACAAATCTTCATGAAGGATAGTCTGATATCAAGCAACACCCTTATCTAGATTAACCACAATGGGGAACGTATTTTACGCTTATATCTTCGTCACGTAAGTTACAAGAAAATTGTACGTAAATTATGGGTGTGAAAACTCATTCCAATTTGATGTTTTATCTTGTCTAATGCAGTAGTACATTCAGTATTCACAAATCAAACATGTCCCAAGTAACAGTGATCGAAAAAAATTCACGCATATCACTCCAAAACGGTATTTTCAAGTGCATTCTTTCGGCGGACGGATCCTTAATGTGGTCTTACCCCAAATTGATGTCCTGCATGTTACACATCTTCACGAAGGATAGTCTGATGTCACGCTACACCCATATCTAGATTAACGACAAAAGGGGATGTATGTTACCCTTTCATCTCCGTCACGTAAGTTACACGAAAATTGTAGGTATGTTATGGGTGTGAAAACTCCTTCCCATTTGATGTTTTATCTTGTCTAATGCAGTAGTACATTCAGTATTCACAAAACAAACATGTTCCATGTCAAAGTGATCGAAACAAATTCACGCATATCACACCAAAACGGTATTTTAAAGTGCATTCTTTGGGCGGACGGATCCTTAATGTGGTCTTACCCCAAATATATGTTTTGCATGTTACAAATCTTCACGAAGGCTAGATTGATATCAAGCTACACACATAACTAGATTAACCACAAATGGGAATGCATGTTACCGTTTTATCTCCGTCACGTAAGTTACAAGAACATATTACGTAAGTTATAGGTGTGAAAACTCATCCCCTTTTGATGTTTTATCTTGTCTAAAGCAGCAGTACATTCAGTACTCACGAGACAAACATGTCCCATGTCAAAGTGTTCGAAAACAATTTATGCATATCACAGCAAAACGGTATTTGTAGTGCACTTTTTTCGGCGGAAGGATCCTTAATGTGGTCTTACCCCAAATAGAAGTTTTGCATGTTACAAATCTTCACGAAGGCTAGATTGATATCAAGCTACTCACATAACTAGATTAACCACAAATGGGAATGCATGTTACCGTTTTATCTCCGTCACGTAAGTTACAAGAACATATTACGTAAGTTATAGGTGTGAAAACTCATCCCCATTTGATGTTTTATCTTGTCTAAAGCAGCAGTACATTCAGTACTCACGAGACAAACATGTCCCTTGTCAAAGTGTTCGAAACAAATGTATGCATATCACAGCAAAACGGTATTTGTAGTGCACTTTTTTCGGTGGACGGATCCTTAATGTGGTTTTACCCCAAATAGATGTTTTGCATGTTACAAATCTTCACGAAGGCTAGATTGATATCAAGCTACACACATAACTAGATTAACCACAAGTGGGAATGCATGTTACCGTTGTATCTCCGTCACGCAAGTTACAAGAACATATTACGTAAGTTATAGGTGTGAAAACTCTTCCCCATTTGATGTTTTATCTTGTCTAAAGCAGCAGTACATTCAGTACTCACGAGACAAACATGTCCCATGTCAAAGTGTTCGAAACAAATGTATGCATATCACAGCAAAACGGTATTTGTAGTGCACTTTTTTCGGTGGACGGATCCTTAATGTGGTTTTACCCCAAATAGATGTTTTGCATGTTACAAATCTTCACGAAGGCTAGATTGATATCAAGCAACACACATAACTAGATTAACCACAAGTGGGAATGCATGTTACCGTTGTATCTCCGTCACGCAAGTTACAAGAACATATTACGTAAGTTATAGGTGTGAAAACTCTTCCCCATTTGATGTTTTATCTTGTCTAAAGCAGCAGTACATTCAGTACTCACGAGACAAACATGTCCCATGTCAAAGTGTTCTAAACAAATTTATGCATATCACAGCAAAACGGTATTTGTAGTGCACTTTTTTCGGCGGAAGTATCCTTAATGTGGTCTTACCACAAATAGATGTTTTGTATGTTACAAATCTTCACGAAGGCTAGATTGATATCAAGCTACACACATAACTAGATTAACCTCAAATGGGAATGTATGTTACCGTTTTATCTCCGTCACGCAAGTTACAAGAACATATTACGTAAGTTATAGGTGTGAAAACTCTTCCCCATTTGATGTTTTATCTTGTCTAAAGCAACAGTACATTCAGTACTCACGAGACAAACATGTCCCATATCAAAGTGTTCGAAACTAATTGATGCATATCACAGCAAAACGGTATTTGTAGTGCACTTTTTTCGGCGGAAGGATCCTTAATGTGGTCTTACCACAAATATATGTTTTGCATGTTACAAATCTTCACGAAGGCTAGATTGATATCAAGCTACACACATAACTTGATTAACCACAAATGGGAATGCATGTTACCGTTTTACCTCCGTCACGCAAGTTACAAGAACATATTACGTAAGTTATAGGTGTGAAAACTCTTCCCCATTTGATGTTTTATCTTGTCTAAAGCAGCAGTACATTCAGTACTCACGAGACAAACATGTCCCATATCAAAGTGTTCGAAACAAATGTATGCATATCACAGCAAAACGGTATTTGTAGTGCACTTTTTTTGGCGGAAGGATCCTTAATGTGGTCTTACCCCAAATATATGTTTTGCATGTTACAAATCTTCACGAAGGCTAGATTGATATCAAGTTACACACATAACTAGATTAACTACAAATGGGAATGCATGTTACCGTTTTATCTCCGTCACGTAAGTTACAAGAAAATACTACCTAAGTTATAGGTGTGAAAACTCATACCCATTTGATGTTTTATCTTGTCTAAAGCAGCAGTACATTCAGTACTCACGAGACAAACATGTCCCATGTCAAAGTGTTCGAAAAAAATGTATGCATATCACAGCAAAATGGTATTTGTAGTGCACTAACAGACACCCTCTTAACTTGAGTTTGTTTGTGGGTATGCACTAGGCTATTGTCTTTTATGCCCCACAAACACCCAGTAGCCAGGCTATTGATAGAGTTCATTGTCACTAGAGCTATTGTCTTGTGCGCCTGGCTATTGTACTGTGCTAAGTGAAAAGTCACACTGATTGATGAGTTTATTCAAATATGCCATGCTATATTTCCCAGTGACTTTATACAACACTGAACTACACCAGAGAATCTCATGGCTTTGTCTTTATAAGCATCCATTTAGAGGAAACTAAGAAAGCTTATTTCAGGTGCATGGCTCACAAATTTTGCGGAATATGTCCACACACTAAACCAAACAATTTAAAAAAGAATCCAACCGCACAGTAAATCATATGTACAGTTGAATGAGTAATTACTAAATATACCACCCCCAGCACATAAACCCCCTACAACACCCGCTGTGTTAGTGCAAGAATGTACAGTTTGGAGGAGAACAGATACTTGTCCTCACACAATATCATCTGCTGATCACAGCTGCTCAATTAACAAGTTTGCAGCGCATAAGCTTAGATATATATTTGAATATTTGAAGGTAATGTTTGTTTGATGTTTCATTTTGGCAGAAAGTGCTTCAGTTACCCATTTCTAACATGACTATTTCCAAGTACATTAACTGTTCTACCTTTTGTAACTTATTCAGTATTTTGATTGCCAAAGCTAATCTATTAATTGACATATGCATACAAATCCTGTCAAACCTCTGTAAAAACCAGTAAGCCTTGTTAAGTGGATTTTTAAGCAGACGTCTGCTTTTAAACCGCCAACAATACTTTAAGTTTAAACACTTGCCTCAGAATTTCATCTTGATGATTTACCTTAACGAGATTTAACCTTATGGTGATGAAAGATCTCTTGATGCCAGAACATAACCACACATTCCAAACACACCACTACCTTGATGGAAAAGTTGTTGACATCACAGAAAAGTCTCCCTTTATCTTATACAACTACAAATAAACCACCTTGACAGAGAGAGGTGTCAGAGGCAACAGAACAATAGAGTCAGTGTTTGTTTAGCAGTAGTTTAGGTAAGAAAATCATCCAAATAAATCCCGTCTTCTTGATAGTCTGTGGAACCCAGCTACCAGTTCTTTTTATATTTTACCTACTAGATTGTCTTATAGGGACTTTTATATTAAGTAAATTTTGTTCATGGGGATTTTGTTCATCATGGTTAAATCTGTGTGTCCATTTGTGTCCATTACCCTAAGTAAATTTTGTCCTGTGGGGATTTTGCCCGTGGGTTTATTGTATATATCATTTTGGTCCTGCTGGCATCTTTGTCCTTGGAGGTTTATCCAGCATGGATTTGGTCTTATGGGGACTTTGTCTGTGGGGTACATTGTGTGTGAATGTTGCCTATGGGGTTTATCTTATGAGAATGCTATCCTGGGGGGTTATCCTATGCAGACTTTATCCTAGTGGATTTTGTCAAAATGGATTTATCCTATATGAATATTGTTCTATGAAGGTAATCAAGGTATTGTAGCATACCTGTAAACTCGTGCAATGGCCAATGTGGGGGCTTCTTTATCACCACGTACCACCTAACGAATGAAACATAAATCATTGATCACCATTACAACATTTTATTTTCAAATTGTCCACAATGGCACCACACAGAGACTTGTGTTTACTCAAAATTGCATGGGATGGTTTTATGTTTGGTGAAGGGGTCGTGCCAAAAATGCAGTACGGATTTTTGCTGTCTTTCAACATTGTAGCATAATGTTTATGAAGCTGTATCAAACTTAATATGCATTTGTTTACCAAAAAAACTGTATGAATGTCAATAACATGTTTGTACTTACAATCATAAAAAAATTGTTTGGGGGAGTTTCTCAAAATGAAATAAAATGCCATTTTAGTGTGATTTTTGACATATTTTTAATTGTCTTAACATTCAATAAAACAGGCATGTGAGAGGAGGCAAGTCACTTCTGAGGAACATTTGCACGCGGCGCGGCAAACTGGGGAAGAAAGGGGGGTCTGGATTGGAACTAAGAATTTTTTTTAAAGACATCATTGTTTGTGATGCAATGTAGTGTACTTTCACACTGTTTTTGTCTAATCTATATAAAATCACAAACATAGTGCATAGAAACACTACATTTGGGATTGTATTAATCAAAAGTGTAAGCAAACAGTTCCCTGCACATAACTATAAAAGCACATCATTTTCATCACACAAAAAACAGAAGCAGTGTATACTACATTGTCAAAACTACAACATTACACAAGTGGTCAATGTGAAAAGAATACACAAAAATGCTTTAAATAACCAAGGTTTATTAAAATGATAATTCTAATGTACAGTACACTGAAATTTGCACACAAATGTCCACATCAAATAGTGTTCATTGAAACCATAAACTTGTAAATTTTACAAGTGTTCATTGTGGACATGTGACTTCACTTCTTTTCTTGCCTGTGCTTGATCCTGGCACTCACAGCTTTCTTTCTCTTCTCTGCCTGAGTAAGGACTGGGGAGTGGAGGTGGACAGATTTCAGTCTCTTTGGCACTTCGCCTCTTGGCTCTTGGGAAACCTGTTCAGCTGCTTTTCTCTTGCTTCTTCAAATTCAACTAGTCCCCTTTCTGTACAACATCCTTCTTGGTGCACGCCATATCCCCTAAAAGTGTTCATATTAACAACATCAGGTAAATTTAATTCAAATTGTTATTTAATTAATAATAACCTAAACCATACGTTAAAGTGAACAGGCCTACTTGATGTTGACGTATTATCGCCCATCCAAGAAAACTTACATATACTTTTATCCAGAATAATGTATAAACCCATCTAGGATACCTTAAAGTTACACATTACTTTTAGCCAATGTAACATGGAAGAAAATGGGAAATTAGAAGAAATAAAATTTAGCATGAGTGAAGTTGCACAATACTGGGCCAAATTGTGGTGTCCTGTAACTTACTCCATAACCAGCTTCATTGTGGACAGTTCCTGTTGATAACGTTTGGCCTGTATCTTAGGCCCATGAAGAAAGAAGAGACACGAAAACACATCCTGCCTGTGTATTGTTGTTGTTTGAAAAAAAATTGTGGTTGTGGTGGATAATGTAAGTTATAGTGACTGTAACTTACGTTATCCACCATTTCAGGTCCGGAGTCTGATTATTCTTAACATTTTAAAAGTCTTGGTTGGTCATCATCGAATAATAAAGATTAAAACACACAGGGAAGCAACATTAATCAGAAATTTATCAGATGAAATTACTTATTGCCGCTTCTCGGTTTTTTATATATCTATAACAATACTGCTAATGTTGTATATGCCGAAATATGGGCTCTGTCATTCAGAGGTACAGGAGACTAGTATGGGCTCAGTCACAGGCCTGGCCTTGGGATGAGCCCACATTTCTCTCTCTTTAACTTAATCTCTTTAATAAGCGTCATTCATTTGGCCTTATTTCATCACTATTCACGACTTGTGTTGGTGCTTGCATAAAATTACTTATTGCAGCTTCCTGGTATACCGGACACGGTCCTTCTGGCAGCGATTGATTATCAGAGTCACAAAGATTTACCATTGAAAAGAAATCGAAAGGGACACACTGTGTAAGTATGCAGGTACACATTAAGTATACATGTAACAACATGAACATGTAAATATCTTTTATGCATTATAATAACGACTTTGTCATTCCATTATAGGGATAATTATTGATTGGATTTATTTATGTTGGTGACAACTCTAACAATCAATGCCTATGATCGAGCAAGTAATGTATGAGAAGAGTTTTTTTTAAAGAAATTAAAGGTATTTATTACATTGCAATACATAAACAATACAAAGCACAATAATAATATCACATGTACATTAAGCATATATATGTAATATTTAAAATAACTTTTTATTTTTCAATAATTCAGCTATTGACATAACATTTTTATATGCTGACGTATTGCACATGAAAAAATTACTTTAAATATTTACATGTTTTGAAATATTTACATGTTGAATAAAAATTTTTTTTTGGCAAATGCCATACTGTGTAATAATGCAAGTTCATGACACGTCATTAAGTTTGTCTATTAATCTACAGCTACCTCAAAGTCTACAACAAAAGGGGAAAGAAGTGGACTATTATCCTGAGCGAGAACTGAAACAGTATGTGTACATAGTGTCCCTTCAGGAGAAGATCGTCCGAGCATGCACTGATGATCCACTACCAAAACGCAGGATGCGTGGACTTAAACCTGATGACCCACGCAACATTTCACCAACACTAGCAGCAGTGCCTGCGCCACCAACAGCCGATCTAGTGGCAAGGCATCAAACCCGATTTGGAAAAAAGAAATATGCCTAAGATGGAAATTGTCGATGAGTAACCTACATGTGAAGTAACATTTATTTTTTTAATAACAAACTATTATCGATTAATTTAACAATTACCATGGTTACCTGATGATGTGTGGTTATATAAAGTTTACACACTTTATTCTTGACAAGTGATGATTTCAACCTAACGTATGAACTTTGAAACCAGAGTACTGTCCACTTGCACTTGGAAATGTCTGCCTAATTTTCCACACCCAACAGCTCGTAATAACATGTCGGTTCCCTGTTCCCAGTTTGCCATGTTGCCAGAAAACAAACTGGTGGTAGGCAGAATGTCACATGGCATCATTGTCTCCTCGTGCTGGCACGCTAAACAAATCTGCTCTGTAGCGTCCCACCATTGTCAAAACTGTGGGGTCGAGTATGAGTAAGTCCACTTCCTAAAAAGAAATGTATATGCCAGTACATTCAAACTGTAGCAGTTGCATTGAAATGAAACATGATTATGTATGTGTGCATTGGAATGAAACATGATTATGTATGTGTGCATTGGAATGAAACATGATTATGTATGTGTGCATTGGAATGAAACATGATTATGTATGTGTGATTAAGTTTTTTGAGTAAAACTGAGTTTGTGGTCTGATTTGGACTTTCAGACGCAGAATTTATATTTTTGGATTTGCGCAGAAAACCCAGTGCATCAGCATTTTCCATTCCTGCGAAATTATGTCGTAATGCTGATGTTTCTGTGTATTATCATTGGGATTAACAAGGTTCCAAAGGATGTGTTATCCATCTGTTTATTGTAATGGTTAGACCTACTGATATGTATTTAGGTCGAAGGTCAAACGGGTGCCAGACGTTTTGGTAAAGGACACTTTGGGCAACAGACATTTTGGAAACAGGACATTTTGGTAACCACACATTTTGTAATAGGACATTGCGGTAAGACCAACAAAATTTATAATCTTTACAGTGTGTCCCTCTTTTCACAAAACTTTAGAATACCAGACGCCAATAGTGGCTAATAATAATGTTTTAATTTGAATGAATGTGAACTATGGTTTTATTAAGTAAAAATGCATTCCATCCAAAGTAACACAAATATTCAGTATACAAATTCTGATGCTGCAGGTTCAGGGCAGTGGATTTTCTGGTAGCAAGTCTGTGTACACACTACCATGGCACGACTTGCTCGCACGACATACATGTGCAGCGCCACTGTATCACACCATTTGTCTGTTTCCTTCGTATAAGCATAGCCATTCCACAAAAGCTTAGCTTTCCCCTTGTTGTCGACATTACCTTATGTGTGTCTGGATATCAATGTGTGCAGCGAGCCACTGATTGGCTGTAGCAATTGAGCACTCTAACCAGTCCCCTCTAACCTATGGATTTAAATAACCATGACTGACTGACTGCTGTTGCCTGGGAAGCCATGTTCCCTTCCCCTGCCTTGAAAGTTCATCAAATAAGCACTAACTAACACTATATCTGACTGCTGGTGGGGAGCCAAGCCCACTGTCTGGAAAAGTGACCAATCTAATTTCTAAATGGTTTAGTTGATTGGCACCACTGGCATGGCAGACTGAACAGGTTTTAACTCATCGAGAGATTTTATTACTTTACAGATTTACTTTATCATGTGTAATTAGTCCTTTGTAAATATATACTGTATAGGTAGTAACAAATCTGTAATTTCATAAAATGGTGTTACAAATCGTACAGGGGTGTATGGCAGGAAGAAGGAGGTCAGTAATACAAATTTGTGGGAATTAGACATGGTTTGTTGGATGACATGATGATCCCAAAAGATGTGGGATAGAGAGATTCACACCCTTGTCACACCACCCTCATATCTTTAAAAGTACACATCTCACCGGTCGCAGGCTGATGCATTTGTCTGGGTGCATGTTGCAGCACAGCCACTCTACATCACGCCCTCTCCCCACACCCCTTTCTCTTGCTGCACCCTGTCGTCTAACTGCCCCTCTTCCACTGCAGCTGTTTCCCCGGAACCATTCAAATTTAGGATAAACAGATAATGACATTATGATATTTGTATATATATATAACAATAACATTTATTATGTGTACTTAGTCAGGCATGAGATTCTTCCGTGGAAACGTGGATTTCCGCGGTTCATGAACTAGATTTTGCCGTTTCTGTGATTCGTCCAAATCCGAAAAATTGGTTTTTAATGTGGGGGGTGTTGTGACTTGGCAAACATTGACAATAAAAATTATACATTTTTTGATCGTCGTCCTTTTTCAAAAGCAAGCCGCATTCTGAATGGCCAGAAACTACGAATCACGGCCCAGCTTACAACCCGTGCATGAGTTTTGGCGGCAGATCGTTTGCGGCTGTGTGTTGTTTTCGAAGTTCACAGTCGCGTTCAGTCGAAACAAAGCATGAGCTACGGTCTACAGTAAGTTGTCCGCTCTTATTTCAAACGTTCTTGTATGAATCAATTACTGAATTATTGGAATTAACATAGCAATCGAGTGGTTTTAAGATTGTAATTTAAATAAATATTAGATCGTTTAGCCTGCCACGCAAGGCATTGTAATATGCATTTGTTTACAAAAAACCCTGTACGAATGTCAATAACATATTTGTACTTACAACCATACAAATTTGTGTTTTGTGGAGTTTCTCAAAATGAAATATAATGCCATTTTAGTGTGATTTTTGACATATTTTTTAATTGTCTTTAAACACATTTAAATATCACTAATCAACCTAAAAAAATTATTCTTTTGGGTCTGGAGTATTGTTTAATGTGTTAGGCATTGTCTGAGATAAAAATGTTACTTTATCTTCAAAACATTTATTAATTTGATTTAAATCAAAACAAGCATGTCATAGGCAATCCTACTACCTTAACTGAGAAAAAAATATTTTATGTGGGACAGTGTTCCCTGTTAGTGTAGTGGTGTTACTGACTCAGAATCGTAGCTAGTTTGCTGTAAATAACAAGGCAGATGTAAGTTTGTACCAGAGCTTTGTATTAAGCCAAACATTAAACCATACAATACAATATATACATGAAGTGCCTTAGCCTATATAATTCTAATACATAAATTACAGCAAAGGTGAGGGGAACCAACCACACACAGGTGGTGGAACTCACAATCCTACTACCTTAACTGAGAAAAAAATATTTTAAACACTTCTATCTGATTTCCTCTCAATCTCCTGGTCTCTAAAGCTCGAGAACCCAAAGTAGTAGAACCATAAATGAGACCACTTTTTAGGGGTTTTCGAGAATGGCTAATCCATTTCCTGTTTTAATTTGTTTATTATAGGTTGAGGTCGCGTGATAAGGTCGCATTCAAAGTAATTTTGTGCCAAATGTGGACATTTCAAGCCTATAACGTATGTTCACCATCTTGGTGTCCTGTTCCATCTAAACATTGCCTTAGACTATAGATGCATTTGAAATGAATATTTGGGATAAAAGTCACTTCAGTCAAGGTAAAGGTCCAATTTGCTCATAAATGCACACAAACCTACATATCTGTTGATGATTTGATTGATCTTACTGTGTGAACACGGGTATATTTTTGTTCACTGCTCCTCGCCTCATCTAAAGTGTAGTTATAGGATGTGATGTGTATTGGAATCTGCTGCGCGTTGCTAGGTTTACGTAGAGAAAGAGATTCACGGAATAAAGGTGGAAAATGGCAATGCCCTTTAATTACATGTAGTCAATAGTAATGTAAATGGTAAAAATAAGACAATGGGCATTGCCGTCGACCTAGATAGCAAAAGGCAATTCCCCTTACAAGCGTAGATGAGTTGTACATATCTGTCGATGGGGAATGCCAATAATTAACTAAGCGGAATAAATGTGGGGTCCAGAAACCACCATCCAGAACAATAGGGCGACTAAGCTGGAGTAGTTGGGTGGGTACAACAGAAAACGGGCTGACGAGAGCAAACAAACTTTCTCTGTGACAGAGGAATTTAGACTGAGTTTCCCCAGTTCAGATACTGGGCAGTGAGTGAGTTATTCCCTTATTGGGATATAGGCTCTCTGTGACCTGTCTGCGACCCCCTCTGTTGTATTCCCACGGGATAGCTGTATCCAGCTTAGTGCAGAGGCAACATCAATGGTGTCATTGTCCAGATGTGTCTAGCCATTGTTTATTTCTCAGTGCTGCGAGTAAAATGTATTTAATTCATGCTGGATTAAACACTTATTTTTATTATAATGTTGGAACCGATACTGAAAGGCAAAATGGAGGTCATATAATGAAGGTCAAGATGAATGTCATCATTTAGTATAGAAACTTGTGATTATGTTCAACTGGGAATGTAACCCAGTCCATGGTAATGATGCTATTATTTTAGAAATAGCAATGATATGTCAATTAGGTACACAAATTCAATGATATTTTGTTTTAATCGTTATTGTGAACATATCTTTATGCAAGCAACAACAGGCCAAATGGATGACATTTGTTTATTATGGGGAACCAGTGTATAAGCCTTTTTGGCACACTGTAATATTTAAATGAAAGAAATGTGGACTCTACAACCCAATGCCAGGCCTGTGACTGAGCCCATACTAGTCTCCTGAGCATCAGGCTGTTGGAGCCCACATTTCAACATATAAAGCAGCAGCGATATTCCTAGAACAATTGAAAGGAATGACATGTAATCACAGCAGAGTTTGTTATGTGTAGTGTTAATTTTAAAGAAAACATGATTAACTAAAAACTGTCTTTCTGAATACTACGTTATCTGCAGCCAAAAACACTAAATTTAAAATTATAACAATCCCAAATATCCGCCACAGGTCACCGAACATGTGACCCCCCACATAAACAAACCAGGCCTAACCGATAAGCAACAGCTGACACAATTGATGCTGGGGCAGCTCCACTAGAATGCAGATGTGCTATAAAGAGTAACATTGTCGACACTGAAGCATTAAACAAAACAAATCTTTGCCATCATTGTTTAGGCAGCTACCCTCGCTCTTGCACAATGCCATGCAATGAAGGTCTGCCCTGCAGCACTTGCAATTGCCCTGGCACGTTTCATGCAGCCACTATGTAGGAGGAGAGCACAAGCCATACTTGCGTCGGCGAAAGTGGTCCAGAAAGGAAGCCATTGCTTGCTGCACTCATCCTGTTCCCATCCCTATTAACCAAAGACAGGGATTGAAACAGGCTTGGAAGAAGTACCTCTTAATATGCTCGAAGAGAGAGGCCTGGGTCGGCGACGACTGCCATTGGAGAAGAGATGATGCCTTGCATTGTTGACTGTTGCAGAACGACACGTCTTACTAATGAGCACAACAAATCGCTCAATGCACTGCATGTGAACTGACTGAAGGAGTACGGTTCTGCAGTCACTGAGTCATCGTCTCTCTAAGGCCAGGTGTACTGTTCCATGCAGTCCACTAAACAAAAGTTGACAATAATGTGTCATAAGTTGTTATGATATGTTAGTGTAAGGGGGCGACAGGATAGGGTTATTTCTGCAAGACTTCCCGAATGTTATGTGATTTATATGTCTCGCTCTTCCTCTCCATCCCTCTTTCACTCTCTCTCTTTCTCTCTCTCTCTCTCCCTCCCTCTGTCTCCCTCCCTCTCTGTCTCTCTTTTCCCTCTCGCCCCTCTCTCCCCCTTCTGTCTCTCTCCCCCTCTGTCTCTCTCCCCCTCTCTGTCTCTCTCTCTGCCTCTCTCTCCCTCGATCTCCTTCTCTCACCCTTGATCTTCCTCTCCCCGTGTCTGCTTTCTCTGTGTCACTCTCTCCACCTCTCACCCTGTCTCTATGGCTGATGTCTGTCTTGAGAGACTGTGTCATCTACTGTTCCTTGTTGTGACTACTCAACTAATGTTTATTTGCTTGTTGTAGAATGTGCGGCTGACAGCTCCAAGTGTTCTGTGGCGAACCAGTGTGACAGCGACTCTTGTAACTCACCCTAGTCTATGACAGTACTTCAAAGACATGTAAAGGTATGTACTGCATTCTACAGTGTTTGATATTAATACACATTTAAGTTCAACATTGGTTATTTGTTGTGCTGGTGGTGTAACGTCAAAGACAAGTGTAAATATTGCAGTCTGTGTGAGAGCAATAGACAGACAACAAATGTTCACACTGAGAATCAGGCAGATGTGTCTAAAGATGAGATTCTACTCCCACGGTTAAGTCATACCAGAATAATTTGTTGACACTTTAAACATACCTAACCCTAGAAGTTCTTACAACATGACAAGGAAAATACATAATTTATACCTGCCAACTTTTTGTTGAAATCCGGGAGATTCCTCAGGGGTTCAGCACGCTTCCTATATATCTCGGATCTTGGCATTGGAAGATGGGGGGCTGTTGGAGATTTTTTGCTGGAAATTCAGTGGTTCACCACGTCTCGACACATCTCCCATGGTGTCCCACTCTTTCGTAGAGTGGGGGGTGCTGTTGGAGATTTTGAGAGAAAAGCCAGTAGATTTGCCTATATTTCGGGAGACTCCCAGATTTCAAGGGAGAGTTGGCAGGTATACTAATTTATTAGCTTAGCTGTATAAATCCAAGCAGCATAAGGGATAGCAAATCTTTGCTGCCTGACCTAATATATTGATGTTAAAATACGGGAATGTTTATTTCATATTGGTCTGAAGAAATTGTTGTCAACATCTTCACAGCACAGATCAATGTCTCGTAGTTGTCTTGCACATTCTTGTGCACAGCAGTTTGTCCCATCCTCCAATCATTTGCACCTACATTTAATGCACATTTTGTACACAAAATATTAGTTTTGACATAATGTTGAACACTGAAAATGGACCCAACCTTAAATGTCCAACACCACGCCTCTTAAAATGGTGTGCATTTTATGCTGAGCCCATCCCAAATTCTTGCATCCCACCCGCCTCGATAGATTATATTTTTTATAACGGGCCTATAATCAGGGGGCTTAATCATATAATTGTTCACATCATTCCACAAGCACCATTTTTGGACCAGCGTTAGATATGGCCATAACATTTCATTTTTTCGAGGGCGCCAAGCTGGGCACCCTATGTGACGGTCATATTGGACAAAACCAAGATGGCCACTGTCCGGAGTAAGGTTGTGCAATAACTCGAGAACCAAAAGTAGTAGAACCATAAATGAGACCACTTTTTAGAGGTTTTCGAGAATTTTTTTATTTTGTGCCAAATACGGACATTTAAAGCCAATAATGTACTATAACATATGTTCACCATCTTGGTGTCCTGTTCCATCTAAATATTGCCTTAGACTATAGATGCATTTTAAATGAATATTTGGGGTAAAAGTAACTTTAGTCAAGGCAAAGGTCCAATTTGCTCATAAATGCATAAAAACCTATGTATCTGTTGATGATTCGAATGATCTTACTGTGTGAACAGGGCTGTATTTTTTATTATAATGTTCGAACCGATACTGAAAGGCGAAATGGAGTTGATATAATGTCAAGGTCAAGATCAATGTCATCATTTATTATAGAAACTTCTGATTATGTATTACTACAAGTGGGAATGTAACCCAAATGATACTATTATTCTAGAAATAGCAATGGGGTCATTCCATGTCCAATCAATCACTCAAAACATCGCCCGACTCCAATTTTGATTAAATTTAGTACAGTTGTTGACTCATACAAGAATATCAAAATAAAAAAAATAAAAAAATGTAGGTCAAGTATTATTGGAGACATTGGTCACTGAACTTTGACCCGATTCACATAGTGACCGTTACATTGATGCCTATAACGGTGCTATTAATAAAGCTAGAAAAGCAAGTAATACATAATTCGAAAGCCAATAAACAGGCACACATGGGTAGTGTAAAATAAAAAAAGATGTAAATAAAAATAATATATTTTTCATAATTTGACCTTTAACCTCAGATACCAAAAAATGTATCCTCCCATTTTTTAATTTTTTACAGTATCATATATTATTGCAGAAGAGTTGCTGAAAATATCAGAGTGGGCAAATAATAATGTTCAGAGATACATTCAATTGAGTACACCCGGGTGACTTACCTTTGGTCTATACATCAGTGGATGCAACATGGAATTTCATTAGTTCACCTTTTTTAAATCACTTGACAAGCTGCTAAAGGGTACCTTATAATGAAATGAGTATATACTCACATGCTGTAGTCTCTCTCTTAACATATTCTACTTCTTTGCAGGGCCTCGTATATTTTCTTTGTGTCCTCTGGATAGTTTGCAGGTCTGACCAGTGTTTGTTGTCGGGTGAATATGCATTGGAATATCACTCACACTCACATGAAGAGTGTCACTGTGTCGTGGGTAGCAATATGACGGTGATGGTCCATGTGGGTGTTGACTACACTTGCTTATTTTGCTGCTTGAACCGAGCACATCAGCATCATTCAGTCATAATGTACTTCATACTGGTGATGATAACGAGTAAGACAATCCAATAGACAATATATAATATCACTGTGCGCAGGCCTACGTGCTGATTAATGCGACATTTGTATGCAAAAGTGTACTTTGAAGGCTTCTATGTAGACTGAATCAAAAATGGCGCCGATTTTATCGTGGTTTTCAGTGACATCAAACAGATTCTTGACTTGCCCATACCATATGCAGCCATCAAATTTATACTACATTTTGAATATAAATAATTGTGATATTCTATGTCTACGGGAGCTCATGCTTACTAAACAAGATTGTCATTTACTCAACACCTGCTATGATAGTTATGCTGGGTACTGTGTGTCTCCTGTAGACACCTCAAGTGCTATTTTATCAGCGAGGCCAAATGGTGGGGTAGCATTTTTATGGAAATGCTCCATTGATAAATACATTACCATAAAGGATCATTACTATGACTGGCTTTGCGGCATAAAAATATGTTGGGACAAGAAAGAGTATGATTTATTAAATGTATACTTACCGTACGAATGTGAAGAAAACTGGGACAGGTTTAATGCTTATATGTCTAAAATTGCTGTATACATTGGTAATATTAATAGCTTGTGTATAACAATTGTCGGTGATTTTAATGCGGATATTTCTAAGAAATAATTTTTGGAGAAGTCTTTCTTGATTTCTGCAGAGAATTCATTGTCTGTATGTGATGAGGACACTCTCCCGACAGATACATATGTTAGTTCTGCTTGAGGAACTACATCATGGCTAGACCATGTTATATGCACTGCTGATGCAGATGATTGCATAACTAGAATGTCGATACTTTGTGACTGTACTAATTCTGATCATCATCCCCATTGACAGTGCTATTGTACCAGCATATGTTATACATATACATACAAGTTACACATTGGGACACCTTACATCCACATGATATTGACTCGTATAGAGAATGCACGTACGTTGAACTGTCTAAACTGAATGTTCCATCCAGTGTTAAATGCAATAATCCTAATTGTCACAATTGTAGTCACCATGACGACATTGGTGAGCTTGATACCTCTATCGTATCCACTCTGAAGAGGTCTGGACAAACACTTGTGTCAACTCATAAATGGTCTTATAAATATGATGTTGTGAGGATGGAATGAGTGTGTGAAAGAATTGCACAGTGCAGCTCGTGATGCGTACTGGCTGTGAAGACAGGTTGGAAACCTAGACAAGGTGATGTTTTTAATGTCATGAAACTCTTCAGAAGAAAATTTAAGCAGCCGGTCAGAAAATGTAAAAAAGATAGAGACACTTTTATTGCTGATTCCATTGCAGAAAAGTTATGTCAAAAAGATCATTGACAGTTCTGGAAGGAATTAAGAACCATATGAACAGTAAAGTTAAACTACCAAAGAACATTGATGGTATACAGGCCTCGACATTAACACTGGCCCGATGGCCCGGTGCCTTTTTTGAAGCTGTCGGGCCACCAGTTCTTATATTTTACTGGCCCGACGGGCCACTTGTTTCCGGTTCCCGAATGCTGCCGAGACGAAGTTATAGGACAGCCAGAATGCTTAGACCCGACTCAGTTATAGGACATTTTAAACATAACGTAGATACTAATTCTGATCAATAATGAATCCAAACTCCAACACTTATCATGCGGACGACGGCGTGCAAAGCCATCGAATAAATTTTCTAACCACCGGCAGCACAGGTTTTTATGACAAGAGACGCCATTTTTTAAGTCCCGCCGCGTCCCTTGGACACACTTAGTACGGTGGTTGGAAGCTGCCTCGACTTTAGAGTTATGCACGCTTTTTCTTCTCTAGATATATGAAAGCAATACAGCTTAAATCCAAATTTAACTAGTGACTAAAGTGACGGAAGCCAAATGTAATGCTGCGTCAGCAAGGGCAAGGTGAAGGCCACTTATTTTGGGTGGTGCCACCGTGAAATAGTCTAATGCCTTGATTGACCTGTACATGAAAGCAGTGTCAACTCAAATACTGACTCGGACTGACTAGCTGTCGTCACACTGGCCACACTGTATTTAAACTTGGCAAATACTGTATATATGCATCTGATATTTTTGATGGTAACACAAAATCCGGGCCAGTAACTTTCCCAGGCGGGCTACTACCTTTTCAAATCTACTGGCCCCCATTTACTTACATGTTACTCTTATGGGTGTGATCACGACGGGCTACTACCTTATCTACTGGCCCCCATTTACAACAGGTCTGTTAATACAATTATTCAGAGATTGTTACTAGCGACATATACAGTACGTCACAATTGCGGCATCAGTGGGTCAAGGCTGTGTATAATTTTAAAGTAATTTTTAATATCCTGTTTTTATTAACATATTTATTTTTTATCTTTATCTATTTGTTTCTATTTGATATGGATGTTTTTATCGATGTACTTTTTTCTAATATGGACACAATGCTTGTCTGAAATAAAAACATGATTATAAATAATATGTGTCTTGCAAGCATCTGGTACATGTACTGCACTATATAAGAACTTACCTTTGCCTTCCTTACAGGCTTTGGTGTCGACCAGTTGATAGATGGCTCCTTAGACACCTACTGGCTGTCTGACGGCCCTTAACCCTATCTCATCAACATCCAGTTCCGCAGAAAGACGACCATAACATACATCTGTCTGTACGCCGACTACAAAGGTGATGAAAGCTACACACCAAGCAGGCAAGAGTGCCCCTTCACTATCCATCCAATGAAGAGGGCAGGGGATAACGTTCGGTACACAGTGTGGATTTGTGATTTCCAACAAATAATCCCTTGACAACACATTTCAGTTGCCTTAGAACCCAAATGGAGAATGATAATTTGTTATACATTATAATCAGGTGTGGATCTAGGGGGGTAATTGGATGTATTTTGCAGATCAAGGGTGTGTGTTGTGACGTGCAGTTTTACTTTGGGTGCTGCAGAGGGTTTTGGTGAGTTTGGGGAATGAAAACAATAAGGGAAGAACATTGTATAATGTTATACTCCCTGTTACTTACTATGATTAAAACGATTGTACATACTAGATATTATGTGTGCCCAGGAAAACCAGTCACATTGACCAAAAAATAATATGTAGTTTTATTCAAGAAATGGAAAGCAACACTATTTCCAATTCCAATGCAGTTTACTGTATTCAACTATTCCCACTAGAACCAAAGTTACAAGAATTTAAAGAGGGCCCCTATCCAAAATTAGTTCAGGAGAAAAATCAGTTTTAAAGTCGAGTCATTATTCACATGAAAACAAAACTTCATGGTATAACAAAATATCTGCTGCTATTACCATATACAATCCAGTGAAGCAAATGTAGCTGTGTTTGTTAGCTTTAGCTTACATAAATAATTATTAAATTCTGATGTCTACTTTTAAAGTTACAAGAATTTAAAGAGGGCACCTGTCAAACATTATTGCAGGAGAAAAGTACTCATCATAATTCATGTCAAAATAAAATTTTGCTGCAGTATTAATATTATAACAAAATATTCAGTGCTATTACCATGTCCAATGTTGTGAAGAAAATGTAACTATGTATCTCAGCTTTGGAACACTAAAACTATTATCAAATTCTGATGGTTACTTTTAAAGTTACAATAATTTAAAGAGAGCACCCTTAAAAAAAAGTTGTAGTTTGTTTACAAAAATGTATATTACTAATCAACACGCAAGAGGTAGCAAACACTTCCATGAATATGTGGTTAGCTCTGAAAAGAACTGTTGTTGTTTGGGTCTGAAGAGAGGCGTTTGTGTTCTCATCTTGCGCCTCGGGTCGTCATAAACAGTTTGACTGTCACCATTGACAGATCCGCCCACTTCCTCTGCCAGCTCCGGGTCAAAGTCGTCCTCGCTCGAATCAGACAAGTCCGAATCACTGTCATCATTGCCGATCGGGTGTGTCACAAAGTAGTCATTCACAAGTTCGTTGAGGATGTCCCCACTTGCGATATACTGCATATTCACCAATGCTAATCCGTTGAAACACCGAGCAACATCGTTCGACTTCGGTCAATCCATGCCCATGGCCATGGGCGTAGCCGTAGCAGACCTGCCTACCATTCCGGATTGTGTCGAATCATTCCGGAAAGTCACCTCAAATTACGGTATTATGGGGAGGGATGAAAATAGTACGGACTGTCACCATGTTCGCCAATCACTCAAATTTAGCTTCCACTATATTCAACAGGTGGCAGCATATGTATGCAGCATGTTGTGACATGGTTTTTCATTCGCTGAGTCTGGTCGTAATCTAACTAGTAGGAAACGGCGTTATGACAAATTCGCATTTCCGCGATCAAACAAAACGAAGTCACGCGGCACAAAATGCTGGCTGACAGCGAAACGACGCCACCGCCAACCAAAAAGAAACGTGTAATGCAAACATTTAGTGAGTGTTGTACTTGTAGTGTTAGGCCAACTGACTGTACTAAGACTAAGTTAGTGTATTTATTGAGGAGTTTAGTCTATCATTTACAGCCTATCATACAGTGACTAGAGTCTAGGTGATGTCGATGACAGCGTAACCGTAATGTAATGGTTTTGCTGTCGCTACCCCCCCTCCCCCTGGTGACAATATCTTACACGGTTCTGAACAATTACTGACAGGAAGCCTATATTCCTGAAAATCAGTGTAAATGGGAAGATGGATTACTGACAGGAAGTTTTTCGGGTAGGCAGATCTGTATAAACGTTTCAAGTTAACATATTGTAGTTTATATGTTTCACTTTATATAGAAAAACGTTAATTCAGTCATTTCATTTTACTTTACGGGATTCAATTCCAATTCAATCTGTTTTGATTTTATTCAATTCCAATTGGTACATTTTGTTGATCAATTCAATTCCAATTGAATTAAGAATTGAACCCAGGTCTGGTGTAGGTTAATGTGTTTTTCTCTTAGATGGCTTGAAAGCAGCCTAACATAACGTAATTGATTGTATTTAAATTAGGTCACTACCGGTGATGTTAGCGTTCGTGTTAGGATAAATAGTCGGCTGTGTAATTGAAATTTGTAACCTAAAGTGTGCTGTAGTACACAGGAAACAGTCTTTATAAAGACTAAGTTAGTTAAGTTATTAAATCAATTCTGATCGGGATATGGCGCCTTGCAAGCGGCAAGTCAAGGCAAAGCGACACTTGGTGTGCGATCACTGCCACAGCTGGGTAGATTTTGCATTGTCCGGGTGTGGAAAGTCATGGGCAGAAACCATGGAGGAAGGATTCACCTTTCAGTGCATTGGAAGGTGGAGTGTTTGCAGAAGGAGATAGTTAGGTTGACAGATATTGTGAAGGGAATGGAGATGGGAATTAGCAAGGAGGCAGGTCGAATGGAAAGAGACGACAGGGAGAGAGATGAGGATACTGCAAGACTGAAGGAGAATAGCAGTGGCAAGAAAACTGAGGAAAGGAGATTGAGAGGAGAGAAGGTGATTGGAGGGGAAGAAATTGGAAAATCGACAACAGAAAACGTGACAAGCGTGAAGGTGACAGGGAAGAAAGTGATTGTAGAGAAGGAGGGAGGGAAGATGGAACGGGAGAGGAGAGAGGAAAATGAGACGGGACGAAAGAAGGAAGTGAGAGCAAATGTGATAGAAGAGAAGTCGATAAAAGGGATGCTGACAGGAGGAAAGGTGACAAGAGAAAAAGCGACAGGAAAGAATGGATCGGAAGAGAATGTGACAGGAGAGAAGACGGCAGGGGGGAAAGACAACAACCAGACAGATGCAAACCGAAGAAGGAGCTATTCTAAGGCAGTGATTGAGGGGGCAATGAGGAAAGAGAGGGTGTTTATGGGTGACTCCATTATGAGAAAGACGGACAAGACACTGAGCGAGGGGAAGGACATCGTTGTTTGTTTACCGGGGGCTAGGATTGAACATGTAACTGACAGGGTAGAGAAGGTATTGGGACATGGCAAGGGGGGGTCTATACTGGTACATGTAGGAACAAATAATGCAGACAGGGAGGGAACAACTGCGATAGTACAGAAGTATAGACAGTTAGTGAGGAAGCTAAAGAAGACGAGAGTCGAACAGGTTATTTTGTCAGGAATTTTGCCAGTAATGGGAGGAAGGGGGGCAACATATAGAAACTGCAAGAGGATGGCGATCAATGCACTAGCTGAGCAGATGTGTGAAGAAGAGGGGGTGGGATTTATGGGGATACTTTGTTGGGAGGGAAGATATGTACATGAGAGATGGCCTCCATCTTAGAGGAAAGGGGGCAGCAGTTTTCTCAGAGAATCTGCTGCAATCTGTTGACAGTGGGACAGGTTGCATCTGTTTAAACTAGATTCGCAGGGGGGACTCACAGAAAAGCCTGACAATGGAGGCATAGATAAAGACAGCACAAATATTAAAAAAAATAACAGTCTGGAAAACTCTTCTGAAGCTGGATATAAATGTGTTTGTTTAAATGCAAGGAGTATAGTAAACAAAAGAAATGAACTAAACATTATGGTAGAAGATATTGACCCTCATATAATAGGTATAACCGAATCCTGGACCACCGATATATCAGATGCTGAATTGGGACTGACAGGATATGTAATGTTTAGAAAAGATAGAATAGGAAGAAAGGGAGGTGGAGTTATTTTATATATTAAAGAATCTATTCAGGCATATGAAATAAAATTAGAAAGAGAAGCAGATTGCGAAGAAGCTGTTTGGTGTAACATAGTTACAGGAAACTCAACGTTAACAGTTGGGTTAGTTTATCGAAGTCCAAACATAAGCATAGAAGAGAATGAAAAAATACAAAACGCTATAAGGGAAGTAAGCAAACGGGACTGTATTATTATGGGGGATTTTAACCATGGGCATATACAATGGAAATCTCTACAGAGTATGGGGAGAGAGGACCACAAGTTTTTAGTTTTAGTTCAAGATACATTCCTTTCTCAACATGTGCTAGAACCAACCAGGGGTGAGAATGTGTTAGACATAGTTTTGTCCTCACAGAATGAATTAGTTGACAATGTCAAGATATGTGAGCCACTGGGGAGTAGCGATCACAACCAGATACATTTTACCATCAAAGTAAAATCAGAAAGGAATAGCAAAAAGCAGTATAGGAGAAATGTCCACAAAGGAAGGTATAAGGACATGAGGAAATATTTAGCAAAGATAGACTGGAATAAGACACTGAAAAATAAGACGGCAACAGAATGCTGGAATATATTAAAGAGTGAAATTAAGTGTATAATCGATAAATTTGTACCCTTCAAAAAACAAGGAAAACGGTCCAAAAAGAAACACTTATCGAAAAAAGCCATTAGAAAAATTAAGTATAAAAATAATGATATGGAAGTCATATAGATGTACTGGAAATGATGAAGACTACAACAGTTATAAAGAAGCACTTAACCAAGCTACAGCTGAAATTAGAAATTCAAAGAGAAGCTATGAACAACAATTAGCTAGTAATATAAAACATGACAGCAAGAGTTTTTATGCGTATGTTCGAAGCAAACAGAAAGTTCAAGATAAGGTCGGTCCTCTAGAAGATAGTGCTGGAAATATAATATCAGAGGGATTCATAATGGCAGAAGACCTGAATGAGTACTTTAGTTCAGTGTTTACCAGGGAAGATATTAGTTCACTGCCAATACCAGAGGCTAAGTTCAAGGGGGCAGATTCAGACTATTTAGGACAATTAATTGTAACCCCGGAAATGGTAGCTAAGAAAATAAGGGCTATGAAGGAGAATAAATCACCTGGAGTGGATGGTATTCCACCCAAACTACTATTGGAAATTGTAGAACAAATTAGCATACCACTTGCAACAGTTTTCAACTTGTCATTAGAAGAGGGAGTGGTTCCTTTAGAATGGAAAGAAGCAAACATTATACCGTTATTCAAAAAAGGTTCGAGAAACAAGTCAGAGAACTATAGACCAGTGAGTTTAACATCAGTGATTTGTAAATTATTAGAAAGACTAATTAAAGATCACATGGTGGATTTTCTTGTTAAACCAAACTTGATAAACCCATCTCAACATGTTTTTTTTAAAGCGAGGTCATGCTTATCAAATATGTTATGTTTTTTGGAAGACATCACTAAGTGGGTAGATGAGGGATCACCAGTAGATATCGTCTACTTAGATTTTCAAAAAGCTTTTGTCAAAGTACCACATCAAAGATTACTGCTTAAACTAAAGGCCCATGGCATAGGAAATGGTATAATAAACTGGATAGAACAATGGCTGATTGACAGAAGACAACGTGTAGTAGTTGATGGGGAGGCTTCAAACTGGAAATCGGTATTGAGTGGGGTACCACAGGGATCAGTATTAGGTCCTATATTATTCTTAATATACATCAACGATTTGGATGATGAAATAACAAGCAAGGTGTTGAAATTTGCGGATGATACAAAAGTGTTTAGAAGGATTAAAAGTGATGGAGATAGACAGCATTTACAAGATGATCTTGACAGGTTGAACAAATGGTCTGAAAAGTGGCAAATGATGTTCAATTTTGGGAAATGTAAATGCCTCCACATAGGACATGGGAACGAAGAGGTAGAAAATACATTGGGGGGTACTGTACTAAGTACTACTTTAAAATAAAAGGACTTAGGGTTAACCGTTAGTGCTGATATGAAGATTTCAGAGCAGTGCGGAATTGCAGCTTCAAAGGGAAATCAAATCCTTGGATTAATTAGGCGAAACATAACGTATAAGGAAAAAGAGCTAATAATACCGCTGTACAAAACAATAGTTAGGCCTCATTTAGAATATTGTATTCAAGCGTGGAGGCCATATCACAGGAAGGACATAGATATGCTGGAAAGAGTGCAGAGGAGAGCAACTAAAATGAAACAAAATCTGAGGGATCTTAGTTATGAAATACGCCTAAAAAAATGCGGTTTAACAACACTAGAGACCAGGAGATTGAGAGGAGATTAGATAGAAGTGTTTAAAATATTGAAGGGTTATGAAAATATTAATAGAAATATGTTTCTCTCAATTAAGAAAGATAGAAGGACTAGAGGACATGATCTTGCATTAGCAAAGGAGCAGAGTAGATTGGATATAAGAAAGTTTTCATTTTCACAAAGGACTGTAAATGAATGGAACATATTACCTGCTGATTGTGTGGGTGCTAGTAGCGTGAATATGTTTAAAAATAAAATCGACACATACCTCAGACGGGCGGGATACACATAGATAAAAAGGTCGGACTCTCGATAAGCCAAGGGCTTCCTTGTCCACCTGCTACCTAGAGTTAATTCTCTGGGTGGCAATCTTGTTAAAGTAGTGCTGCATTGTTAATTAAATATTGTTTTCTAAAACTGTCTCAACTATCATCTAGTTTCTGAAAGTATCTCTTTCTAATGTTTCATGATGACTTATTAGTAGGTGCTGTTTTGTTTAAAGGTAAAAACGCAGATATCTTTTGTGAGCGATGGATATCTGCCACCAGATGGCTCTGGCATCATTGTGGATATCAAACATCTTCGGACCAGATGGCTGTATGTGTCGCCACCTGGAGGGGTGACCTCATTCTGTGGAACACGACCAATGAGGTGAGGACGGTCCCAGGCTATTCCTCTTTCTGAGTTGACCACAAATAGAACGACACCATTGTAAAAGATCGGTCCTCTTTTTAGATTTATTGTGAGTTGACGTGTTTCACTTTCAAAGGTAAACATTTGAATTTAAATGTTTTACTTGATAATTTCTGAACATTGATAGTGAAATCCAATTGCAATTTCAGACATTTGTTGTGTGTGTTAACCTACGATATGTTAATGCGGGTAACTTAAGTAATTTTACTCTTTCAATATATGATAAGTCCCTCATACCAGGTAGTTCTTTTGTGGCTCTTCTCTGGACATTTTCTATGGCTATTTTATGTTTCGTCTTAAATGGATACCATATTGCTATTGCATAATCTAGGTGGGATCTAACCATAGTCTTGTATAGTGGCAAGAAAGTGTATGTATCTAAGAATTGAAAAGTTCTTTTGTACTTTCACCAATATTATTTGTCCCAATTTCCATGTGTACACATTTATCAGGATGGAATTTTAAAAACCACTTGTCGCTCCATTGTTCTAGTATGCTTAAATGATGTTGAAGTACATCCTGATCATCTATCGATATGTTATCGTTCTAAATATCGTTATGTCATCAGCAAATAGAAATGTATTTGATGAATTTTTTAGATCTGGGAGGTCATTAATATATAGAACAAAAAGTAAGGGTCCTAGAACGGAACCCTGGGGTATCCCTGATATTACCTCTTTCCAGCTAGACTCATCTCTATTTACTGAAACTTTTTGTTTTCTATCTGTGATGAATGATTCTATCCAGTTAATCAGTTCTTCTGAAATGTTGAAGCTTTTTAATTTGCTAATTAATCTTTTGTGTGGCACGGTGTCAAAGGCTTTTTTGAAATCAATATATATGACATCAGTGTGGTTGCCCTTATCCATTTCTTTAGTCCAGTCATCTATTATTTTGATTAGTTGTAGAACTGTTGATCGGCCACATATAAGTCCATATTGTTTTTGGCTAAATATATTATTTACTTTCATGTAGTTTGTAATGTGATTTCGAATAATTGTTTCCACACATTTACATACTATGCTTGTTAAACTTATTGGGCGGTAGTTACTAGCTAGTTTCTTGTTTCCATTTTTATAAATTGCTGATATTTTAGCCTCTTTCCAGTCATTGGGAATGCAGGAAGTTTTAATCGACGTTTCAAAAATGTGCTTTAAGGGTTGACAATATACTTGCTGACAACTCATTTAGTAGCCTGGCGCCTATTCCATCTGGGCCAGGCGATGTGCTTATATTAAGTTGTTTTAACGTCAGTAGTATTCGATTTTCAGTTAGTTTTAATTTGTCCATCGCATGTTTATTGTTTACTTTAGGTATGGTTGGTATAGGCCCCGACTGTTCTTTGGTGAATACACTGGAGAAATAGTCAGCAAGTATATTTGCTTTTTCTTCATCTTCATTTGTTGTTTGAGATTTTAGGTTGGTGGGGTCTATGTTCTGTTCCCCAATTCCTTGTTTGATTGTAGTTTTTGATTTATAATATTTCCAAAAGACTTTTGGGTTTTTCTTGGTCTGGGAGGCAAGTTAGACTAGAGTATTTAAAATCTGCACATTTTTACAGACACGACTAATCACTTTCGATGACAAAGGAGGATGAAAAGACGGCCACGACGACTAACGACGCAAAGCAGCAGCAGCACGAACAAGGTAAGGTTTTATAATGTTAACACACTTGTGTGTTGTCATTACTTGTATGACATTTCTACTGGCATACCTACACCGTCTCAAACCAACGAATTTCCCGAGTCGATTCATACCACTACATAGGAGTTACAATAACTTCTAAACTCTCATGGAGAACGAATGCCCACACCACTCCTTCTCAATCTTTCGCTCGCAATGCGCATTTCATTAAAACAGAATATAAATATATTTATTCATATTCTCTTTAGCGTTATTGTTTGGTGTGAACACACACAGACACGGCTGACCAGAAAAGTTCTACATTGACCAGAAAATGTTGACACTAAAAACCGGAAGTGTTGAGAAACAACTTAAAATGACCGATTAGACCCCCTTAGCGGCCAGCTAGAGTAAATCTGAGCACACCACGTGACTCGCCATTTCATTGCACACCTGACTGACCTGTTTTAAACAGGCGTGACGTAATTATTTAAAAAAATTCTTGGTTAGGGCCATACATTTTCAGCCATATTGCAGACACACGCGCGCACACACACATACACACACACACACACACACTCACTCACTCAACACACATACACACTCAACACACACTGTAAACTGTATGAAATCTTGTGTGTTATAATTACTGTGATGAATGGTGTCATTTATTTATTGTGTATTGTTGCTGTACTGTTTCACAGGAGGCGCCCACAGTGAGTGTCGAACCCGTGCAACACCGTCGCAAGAGATCGCGCAGAGCTGGCTTCACTGCGGAAGACGTAGCGTTCTTGTGCCGTATGTATCCGCTGCGTGGGCCAGTGTACAAACGGAATGTGCTAGCCGACGCAGAGTTCAACCCAGAATTGCAGTCACTCTTGGCTAGATTCACTATGAAGCAGGTCACAGACAGAATACGTGCACTCCACCGTGCTTGAGCAAGCTAACACTTGTTAAATATTGCCCTTTCCCATATTGTTACAAGTTAAATACTACCCAAGTTCTCCCTCCATACATCGTCTTATTGTCATGTGGTCTCCGTGTCGATCGAATCACCTGTGTAAGAATAATGTTGAAAATGCTATTATTAAACATGTGGAATGGAGGGCATTAAACATTGTGATAAGCGCATTGTACCTTGTACATTGTACACAACTGGTTTTAAAGATTAATGTGGCAAGATTATTGCATTAGCTATTGCATTAGGAAGTGTCAAAAAATGTTGTGACATTGTTGGATAGTTTATACTTTATCAGGAGTTCATAGTGCCACCTGAGAACATTGTGCTGAATTACAAATTGTCCAACGGCAAAGTGCTGATTTTTATGGTGCCTTGCCAAGTTTGGTGGCACCTTTGAAATGTGCATAAAACACAAACACCTGGAGGGATTACAAAAAATAAAATTGCAGAGTGCTTGTAACATTGGTGCCTATAAAGTGTGTTGTTTTCAAAATTTTCTCCAAAATTGCCATACCTAATTAAAGTCCCTAGCAACGGAAACACGCTATAGTCATTGCACAATCACGGAGGACGCATTTTACTTCAAATATCTTGAAACAATTACTGAAAATACGTATATGGCAAAACTGCAGTTGAATGGAACAAACCGTTTTTGGATATTACAGACTTCTCACCAGTCTGCAAATCCAAATCACAGCGACGGAACACATGTCTTATCAGGGGGGTGGGGTGCGTATGCCAGTAGTTAAGCCTCAATTTGAAAATACGTATGAAAATGAACCAATAACATTGCAGCAGGGTGATTCGTCAATCGTTTTTTGTTTACATCAGCTGACTAAACACACATGAAGATGTTGTAATTGACCCTAATGAAGTCTGAGGAATGTGATTAGCTGGAGTCAGCCATAGCTGGAGCCTGTTATCAGATCTGTCTACTGACTGGACCTTCTGGCCAATCAAGCAAGTGGCATTGTTTTCTGAATGTCTGCTAATTAGGCTGTGTAATATTATGTAATTGAAATGCTTGAGACGTCTGGCCTTTGAGGAATTCACACCCTAAGGTGACTTTTTGTTGATGTTTACCTTTGTAAATAGGACACAAGGTCAAAAAATAAATACAAATTTGAATGTAACGTAACAACTGGCTGTATTGAATTTTCTTATAAAACACATATTTGACTTTCTGGAAAACTTTATCAGGAGTTCATAGTGCCACCTGAGAACATTGTACTGGATTACAAATTGTCCAACGGCAAAGTGCTGATTTTTATGGTGCCTTGCCAAGTTTGGTGGCACCTTTGAAATGTGCATAAAACACAAACACCTGGAGGGATTACAAAAAATAAAATTGCAGAGTGCTTGTAACATTGGTGCCTATAAAGTGTGTTGTTTTCAAAATTTTCTCAAAAATTGCCATACCTATTTGGGGTCAGCACACTGTTGGACTTCCTGCTTGATTACAGATGAAAAAAAGTGCAGTATATTTTTGAGAAATGACTTTTTATAATATTCACTTGCTCTGACATAAGTGCACTTGAGTAGTCAGATTTCTAGATGTGATTGTTGAATCTGTTGACAGTAAAATGGTGTCTTTTTAGCTGATTTTACTAAGCGGAAGGGTATCTGGCAGCAATTTGGCTAGTTGACACTTTAGCCGGATTACTGCCTGCATCCAGTTGTAAATATTGACGGGTGTCATACATACAGGCATTTTGCAAGAGCTAGAGAAAAACTCGACCAGCATGTCAATGAGATGATAATAACAGCAGGTGAGAAGTTTAAGAAACTTTATAGGTCACGTTTTCTTATAATCACACAAAACATTAACATGGTCGCCAATGGGAAAACTGACAGTGTGCTGACCCCAATTAAAGTCCCTAGCAACGGAAACACGCTATAGTCATTGCACAATCACGGAGGACGCATTTTACTTCAAATATCTTGAAACAATTACTGAAAATACGTGTATGGCAAAACTGCAGTTGAATGGAACAAACCGTTTTTGGATATTACAGACTTCTCACCAGTCTGCAAGTCCAAATCACAGCGACGGAACACATGTCTTATAAGGGGGTGGGGTGCGTATGCCAGTAGTTAAGCCTCAATTTGAAAATACGTATGAAAATGAACCAATAACATTGCAGCAGGGTGATTCGTCAATCGTTTTTTGTTTACATCAGCTGACTAAACACACATGAAGATGTTGTAATTGACCCTAATGAAGTCTGAGGACAGTGATTAGCTGGAGTCAGCCATAGCTGGAGCCTGTTATCAGATCTGTCTACTGACTGGACCTTCTGGCCAATCAAGCAAGTGGCATTGTTTTCTGAATGTCTGCTAATTAGCCTGTGTAATATTATGTAATTGAAATGCTTGAGACGTCTGGCCTTTGAGGAATTCACACCCTAAGGTGACTTTTTGTTGATGTTTACCTTTGTAAATAGGGCACAAGGTCAAAAAATAAATACAAATTTGAATGTAACGTAACAACTGGCTGTATTGAATTTTCTTATAAAACACATATTTGACTTTCTGGAAAACTTTATCAGGAGTTCATAGTGCCACCTGAGAACATTGTGCTGGATTACAAATTGTCCAACGGCGAAGTGCTGATTTTTATGGTGCCTTGCCAAGTTTGGTGGCACCTTTGAAATGTGCATAAAACACAAACACCTGGAGGGATTACAAAAAATAAAATTGCAGAGTGCTTGTAACATTGGTGCCTATAAAGTGTGTTGTTTTCAAAATTTTCTCCAAAATTGCCATACCTATTTGGGGTCAGCACACTGTTGGACTTCCTGCTTGATTACAGATGAAAAAAAGTGCAGTATATTTTTGAGAAATGACTTTTTATAATATTCACTTGCTCTGACATAAGTGCACTTGAGTAGTCAGATTTCTAGATGTGATTGTTGAATCTGTTGACAGTAAAATGGTGTCTTTTTAGCTGATTTTACTAAGCGGAAGGGTATCTGGCAGCAATTTGGCTAGTTGACACTTTAGCCAGATTACTGCCTGCATCCAGTTGTAAATATTGACGGGTGTCATACATACAGGCATTTTGCAAGAGCTAGAGATATGAGATTTTGACTAAACTCGACCAGCATGTCAATGAGATGATAATAACAGCAGGTGAGAAGTTTAAGAAACTTTATAGGTCACGTTTTCTTATAATCACACAAAACATTAACATGGTCGCCAATGGGAAAACTGACAGTGTGCTGACCCCAATTAAAGTCCCTAGCAACGGAAACACGCTATAGTCATTGCACAATCACGGAGGACGCATTTTACTTCAAATATCTTGAAACAATTACTGAAAATACGTGTATGGCAAAACTGCAGTTGAATGGAACAAACCGTTTTTGGATATTACAGACTTCTCACCAGTCTGCAAGTCCAAATCACAGCGACGGAACACATGTCTTATCAGGGGGGTGGGGTGCGTATGCCAGTAGTTAAGCCTCAATTTGAAAATACGTATGAAATTGAACCAATAACATTGCAGCAGGGTGATTCGTCAATCGTTTTTTGTTTACATCAGCTGACTAAACACAAGTGAAGATGTTGTAATTGACCCTAATGAAGTCTGAGGAATGTGATTAGCTGGAGTCAGCCATAGCTGGAGCCTGTTATCAGATCTGTCTACTGACTGGACCTTCTGGCCAATCAAGCAAGTGGCATTGTTTTCTGAATGTCTGCTAATTAGGCTGTGTAATATTATGTAATTGAAATGCTTGAGACGTCTGGCCTTTGAGGAATTCACACCCTAAGGTGACTTTTTGTTGATGTTTACCTTTGTAAATAGGGCACAAGGTCAAAAAATAAATACAAATTTGAATATAACGTAACAACTGGCTGTATTGAATTTTCTTATAAAACACATATTTGACTTTCTGGAAAACTTTATCAGGAGTTCATAGTGCCACCTGAGAACATTGTGCTGGATTACAAATTGTCCAACGGCAAAGTGCTGATTTTTATGGTGCCTTGCCAAGTTTGGTGGCACCTTTGAAATGTGCATAAAACACAAACACCTGGAGGGATTACAAAAAATAAAATTGCAGAGTGCTTGTAACATTGGTGCCTATAAAGTGTGTTGTTTTCAAAATGTTCTCCAAAATTGCCATACCTATTTGGGGTCAGCACACTGTTGGACTTCCTGCTTGATTACAGATGAAAAAAAGTGCAGTATATTTTTGAGAAATGACTTTTTATAATATTCACTTGCTCTGACATAAGCGCACTTGAGTAGTCAGATTTCTAGATGTGATTGTTTAATCTGTTGACAGTAAAATTGTGTCTTTTTAGCTGATTTTACTAAGCGGAAGGGTATCTGGCAGCAATTTGGCTAGTTGACACTTTAGCCGGATTACTGCCTGCATCCAGTTGTAAATATTGACGGGTGTCATACATACAGGCATTTTGCAAGAGCTAGAGAAAAACTCGACCAGCATGTCAATGAGATGATAATAACAGCAGGTGAGAAGTTTAAGAAACTTTATAGGTCACGTTTTCTTATAATCACACAAAACATTAACATGGTCGCCAATGGGAAAACTGACAGTGTGCTGACCCCAATTAAAGTCCCTAGCAACGGAAACACGCTATAGTCATTGCACAATCACGGAGGACGCATTTTACTTCAAATATCTTGAAACAATTACTGAAAATACGTGTATGGCAAAACTGCAGTTGAATGGAACAAACCGTTTTTGGATATTACAGACTTCTCACCAGTCTGCAAGTCCAAATCACAGCGACGGAACACATGTCTTATCAGGGGGGTGGGGTGCGTATGCCAGTAGTTAAGCCTCAATTTGAAAATACGTATGAAAATGAACCAATAACATTGCAGCAGGGTGATTCGTCAATCGTTTTTTTTTTACATCAGCTGACTAAACACACATGAAGATGTTGTAATTGACCCTAATGAAGTCTGAGGACAGTGATTAGCTGGAGTCAGCCATAGCTGGAGCCTGTTATCAGATCTGTCTACTGACTGGACCTTCTGGCCAATCAAGCAAGTGGCATTGTTTTCTGAATGTCTGCTAATTAGGCTGTGTAATATTATGTAATTGAAATGCTTGAGACGTCTGGCCTTTGAGGAATTCACACCCTAAGGTGACTTTTTGTTGATGTTTACCTTTGTAAATAGGGCACAAGGTCAAAAAATAAATACAAATTTGAATGTAACGTAACAACTGGCTGTATTGAATTTTCTTATAAAACACATATTTGACTTTCTGGAAAACTTTATCAGGAGTTCATAGTGCCACCTGAGAACATTGTGCTGGATTACAAATTGTCCAACGGCGAAGTGCTGATTTTTATGGTGCCTTGCCAAGTTTGGTGGCACCTTTGAAATGTGCATAAAACACAAACACCTGGAGGGATTACAAAAAATAAAATTGCAGAGTGCTTGTAACATTGGTGCATATAAAGTGTGTTGTTTTCAAAATTTTCTCCAAAATTGCCATACCTATTTAATTGGGGTCAGCACACTGTTGGACTTCCTGCTTGATTACAGATGAAAAAAAGTGCAGTATATTTTTGAGAAATGACTTTTTATAATATTCACTTGCTCTGACATAAGTGCACTTGAGTAGTCAGATTTCTAGATGTGATTGTTGAATCTGTTGACAGTAAAATGGTGTCTTTTTAGCTGATTTTACTAAGCGGAAGGGTATCTGGCAGCAATTTGGCTAGTTGACACTTTAGCCGGATTACTGCCTGCATCCAGTTGTAAATATTGACGGGTGTCATACATACAGGCATTTTGCAAGAGCTAGAGATATGAGATTTTGACTAAACTCGACCAGCATGTCAATGAGATGATAATAACAGCAGGTGAGAAGTTTAAGAAACTTTATAGGTCACGTTTTCTTATAATCACACAAAACATTAACATGGTCGCCAATGGGAAAACTGACAGTGTGCTGACCCCAATTAAAGTCCCTAGCAACGGAAACACGCTATAGTCATTGCACAATCACGGAGGACGCATTTTACTTCAAATATCTTGAAACAATTACTGAAAATACGTGTATGGCAAAACTGCAGTTGAATGGAACAAACCGTTTTTGGATATTACAGACTTCTCACCAGTCTGCAAGTCCAAATCACAGCGACGGAACACATGTCTTATCAGGGGGGTTGGGTGCGTATGCCAGTAGTTAAGCCTCAATTTGAAAATACGTATGAAAATGAACCAATAACATTGCAGCAGGGTGATTCGTCAATCGTTTTTTGTTTACATCAGCTGACTAAACACAAGTGAAGATGTTGTAATTGACCCTAATGAAGTCTGAGGAATGTGATTAGCTGGAGTCAGCCATAGCTGGAGCCTGTTATCAGATATGTCTACTGACTGGACCTTCTGGCCAATCAAGCAAGTGGCATTGTTTTCTGAATGTCTGCTAATTAGGCTGTGTAATATTATGTAATTGAAATGCTTGAGTCGTCTGGCCTTTGAGGAATTCACACCCTAAGGTGAATTTTTGTTGATGTTTACCTTTGTAAATAGGGCACAAGGTCAAAAAAAAAATACAAATTTGAATGTAACGTAACAACTGGCTGTATTGAATTTTCTTATAAAACACATATTTGACTTTCTGGAAAACTTTATCAGGAGTTCATAGTGCCACCTGAGAACATTGTGCTGGATTACAAATTGTCCAACGGCAAAGTGCTGATTTTTATGGTGCCTTGCCAAGTTTGGTGGCACCTTTGAAATGTGCATAAAACACAAACACCTGGAGGGATTAAAAAAAATAAAATTGCAGAGTGCTTGTAACATTGGTGCCTATAAAGTGTGTTGTTTTCAAAATTTTCTCCAAAATTGCCATACCTATTTGGGGTCAGCACACTGTTGGACTTCCTGCTTGATTACAGATGAAAAAAAGTGCAGTATATTTTTGAGAAATGACTTTTTATAATATTCACTTGCTCTGACATAAGTGCACTTGAGTAGTCAGATTTCTAGATGTGATTGTTGAATCTGTTGACAGTAAAATGGTGTCTTTTTTAGCTGATTTTACTAAGCGGAAGGGTATCTGGCAGCAATTTGGCTAGTTGACACTTTAGCCGGATTACTGCCTGCATCCAGTTGTAAATATTGACGGGTGTCATACATACAGGCATTTTGCAAGAGCTAGAGATATGAGATTTTGACTAAACTCGACCAGCATGTCAATGAGATGATAATAACAGCAGGTGAGAAGTTTAAGAAACTTTATAGGTCACGTTTTCTTATAATCACACAAAACATTAACATGGTCGCCAATGGGAAAACTGACAGTGTGCTGACCCCTATAGACACAATGACCCTTTTTTCGACACTAAAAAGTGGATTTACTTTGTTAATAATAAAGATATTTCAAAAATTCAAAAAGGGTTGTAAACTACATACCATACACTATCACACAGAAGTGTTTAAATGAGTATATAACAATTTTGATTTTTGTTTTGTTTTTGTAATGTAAATCGGAGGATACCTTTTTTGGGTATCTGAGGTCAAATGTCAAATTATCACAAATATATTATTTGTATTCACATTACACCTATGTGCTCTTATTTATTGGCTTTCCAATTATGTATTGCTTCGTTTTCTAGCTTTATTAACAGCCAGAGTTATGAGCATTATTGTGACAGTCAGTATGTGAATCAGGTCAAAGTTCAGTGACCTATATCATCAATAATACTTGACCTAGATTTTAAAAAGACAATTTATTTAGATATTCTCACGTGAGCCAAAACTGTCCTAAATTTCATCAAAATTTGAGTCGGGTGATGCAAAAATTGCCTAAAAGTGATTGATTTCACATGGAACAACCCAATGATATGTCAATCAGATCCACAAATTCACTGATATTTTTTCAGCCGTTATTGGGAACATATAATTTTAAAATAGTTCAGAATCATTGCTTCAATGGGTCGAAACAAAACCTACAATGAATGTTCCTAAACAATAGTATCCATCATCCTTCTATGAGTTCTATCCATTAGTAGAGGTTCAATGGTTAGCATCTATGCCATCATTGTTTAGGCAACTATTGCACAATGCCGTGCAATGAAGGCCTGCCCTGCAGTTCTTTCAATTGCCCTTGCACGTTTCGTGCAGCCACCATGTAGGAGGAGAGCACAAGTCATACTTACGTCGGCGAGAGTGGTCCAGAAAGGAAGCCATTGCTTGCTGTGCTCATCCTGTTACCATCCCTATTGACCAAACACAGCGATTGCCTGGTGGCTAGCGGTTGACTGCTTCCAGATGAAAGAGGCTTGGAATAAGTACCTCTTGATATGTTCCAAGAGGGCAGCCTGGGTGGTTGACGACTGTCACTGGAGAAGAGTCTATGCCTTGCATCGTTGACAGTTGCAGAACCACATGTCTTGCTGATAAGCAAATCAATTCGCTCAATGCACTGCATGTGAACTGAGTGAAGGACTATGGATCTGCAGTCAGCGAGATCATCGTCTCTCTAAGGCCTGGTGTACTGTTCCGTGTAGTGCACTACATAAAAGTTGACAATAATGTGTCGTAAGTTGTCATGATATATTCGTGTAAGGGGGCGACAGGGTAGGGATAGTCCTGCGAGACTTGATAATTAAACATCTACCAGAAAGATGGTAATGAAATGTCTGCAATATGTGAATATTATATGTTATGTATGTCTGTCTCTCTTCCTCTCCATCATTCTCCATCCCTCCTCTCTCTCCCCTCTCTCCCCTCTCTCCCCTCTCTCCCCCTCTCTCCCTCTCCTGTTCTGTTTCTCTCACCCTCTCTCTCTCTCTCTCCCTCCCTCTGCCTCCCTCTTCCATCGCTCTTCCTCTCTCTCTGCCTCGCTCTCCCTCTCTCCTTGTCTCCATTCTCTGTGTCACTCTCTGCCCCTCTCCCTGTCTCTATGGCTGATGTCTGTCTTGAGGGACTGTGACATCTATTGTTCCTTGTTGTGACTGCTCAACTGATGTTTATTTGCTTGTTGTAGAATATGCGGCTGACTGCTCCAAGTGTTCTGTGGCAAACGTGTGTGACAATGACTCTTGCAAGTCACCCTTAGTTTATGACAGTACTTCAAAGACATGTATAGGTATGTACTGCATTCTACAGTGTTTGATATTAATACAAGTTCAACTTCAACATTGGTTATTTGTTGTACTTTGTGCTGGTGGTGCAACACCACTAGACAAAATGGTGTGTTGAGTTTCCAGTAATGTCCTTCCCTACACGTAAATTATCATGGGCAGTCCAACACAAACAACTGCATTGTTAGCGGAATAGCACAATGCACTCACAAAATTACAATACTGTGCTGCAAATGCATATTGAAATATATATCACACATTCTACATTGCAGAACAAAGACGAGCTGTACAGCGGACACATGTAAATGTTATCTGGTTGCCTTGCAGATAAACATGCAGCCTTCTTGATGTATGTCGCAGTGGAACCGAGGGATGCTGAGACGTTGCAGTGTTTCTGTGAACCACATACAATTCTGGGTGTAATGCCAAGTTCTTCTGCTTTCAGCTTGTGCTGACATCTGTGATTCCTGCAACATTGCTGATCAATGTACGACATGCTCGTACGGTTGTATGTTTGATGGCAATACATGTTCAAGTAAGTGGATTACATTGTTGTGTGCAATATGCCGTCTGTATTATTCTCGTCAAAGACAAGTGTAAATATTGCAGTCTGTGTGAGAGCAATAAAGAGACAACAACATTCACACTGTGAATCAGGCAGATGTGTCTAAAGATGAGATTCTACTCCCATGGTTAAATTGTACCACAATAATTTATTTTTATTTTTGGATACTCGTCTGACAACATACCTGACCCTAGAAGTTATTACAACATGACAAGGAAAATATATAATTTATACCTGCCAACTTTTTTGTTGAAATCCGGGAGATTCCTCAGGGGTTCAGCACGCTTCCCATATATCTCGGATCTTGACATAGGAAGATTGGGGTGGGTGCTATTGGAGATTTTTTGCTGAAAATTCAGTGGTTCACGTATTGGCACATCTCCCATGGTGTCGCGCTGTCTCAAAGATAGGGGGTGCTGATGGAGATTTCGAGAGAAAATCCGGGAGATTTACCTATATTCCAGGCGACTCCCAGATTTCACGGGAGAGTTGACAGGTATAATAATTTATTAGCTTTGCTGTATCAATCCAAACAGCATAAGAGAAAACAAATCTTTGCTGCCCGATCTAATATCATGCTGTTAAATTACGGAAATGTTTATTTCTTATTGGTCTGAAGAAATTGTTATTGACATCTTCACAGCACAGACCAATGCCTCCTAGTTGTCTTGAACATTCTTGTTCACAGGAATTTGTTCCATCCTCCAATCAGTTGCACCTAAATTTAATGCACATTTTGTACACAAAATTAATTTTGTCTTAATGTTGAACACTGAGAATGGACCCAACCCCAAATGTGCAACACTTGGATCCTACCCCTTTTAAAATGCAATTCATTTTGAGCTGAGGCCATCCTAAATTCCTGCATCCTACCTGCCTTGATAGATTGTAACTGGCCTATAGTCAGGGGGCTTAATCTTATAATTGTTCACATCTTTCCACAATCACCATTTTTGGACCAGCGTTAGATATGGCCGTGACATTTCATTTTTCCATGGGAGCCAAGCTGAGCTCCCTATGTGACAGTCATATGGGACAAAACCAAGATGGCCGCTGTCCGGAGAAAGGTTGTGCAATAACTCGAGAACCAAAAGTAGTAGCACCATAAATGAGACCACTTTTAGGCGTTTTCGAGAATAACAAATTCATTTCCTGTGTTTTCATCTGGTAAGCGACATGCCGTATGTCATCTCTGCTCAGTCCAAATAAGACCTTCCATACGGAGGATGTACAAACACAATTTGTCTTCTTGTTCCTCAGAGAAGATGGTTCTAAACCCCCCTGCAAAACATTTTTTAGCGCCGGTTATGATTTTGTTCTTATTCTTTATTCGATATCGCAGCGTTGACCAGGGCACATTGAATTGTTTCGCAATCTGGTGATATCCAACGCCCCCCCTTGTTCCACAGCTCAATAGCCAGTTGCATGTTTTCATCACTCCATGACTGTTTGTTGGTTTTCTTCCTATAACATCTCACCATTGTGCACCTGAAGCAATCACGCCAGCTATTAGCCTTGATCAGTTGCAGTGTTATTTAACCTATAGGCTAATGATATGCAACGTGGCAAAATGTGAGGTCAACATGATACAGTTTAATGCACATTGAAGCAGCGGATGATTTATGTGAAGTAATTATAAATAATCATCATGTAGTATCTAATATCGACATTTCCAGTAATACCCGCACTAAGCAGTTGACGTATCTAAATGTATTACATTGTGTTACATATAACCGCCGAAAAACAGGGCATGTCTGCACAGCGTGTGGCGTATGTCTGCACAGGCGTGTGGGGTCATGCCCCAAGCATTCAACACGTGATCATTTCCGAATTGTTCGAAAATGCTTATGAAAATAAGCTGTTTTTCCACTATTACAACACCGTTAAAATGAAGTTTGGAATTATACATTCGTATGCACGCTTCACTGTTGATATAATACACATGACAATATATGAGTATAATTACATAAGTTTTTACGAAAACAATGTGTTATTTCATAACTATTTACTTACGGAACTCTAATTAAATAGAACATGCAAATGGTCGATTTGGGGGTTAGACGCTACTGTTTGACATGATTCCATTTCCAATAACCAGATGTTATGCGATGCGTCAATAATAGGGTGTGCGGACACGCCTCGAGGTGCGGACATGCCCCTACTTCCCCTACATATCATATGATGTAATTAACGAGTCGTGAATTAGATACTGTGTGAGTTGTATTAATTCAGAGATATAATTTACAGTGGTGAATCACTCATATAATTTAAACTTTTTGCTTTCAGTCTCCACTTCAATGCCATCTTTGGTGTCAGAGCCACCATCACACGTCTCTGTCACGGCCTCCAGTCGTTGAGACACCTTAAAGCACTAGGGTAAATACAAGCTTTGGTGACAACAATGTCACACAACAGTTCAAAGATGTGACATTGTCAAGTAACTTATGTTGATGTGAACGTCTGTCGTGGGCCGTTACACAGTTAATAAGAAAATGTTTCTTGTTGACAGGATGGCAGTGTTGCCTCACAGACGACACATTTGGGACGTGTGTCGGACAATCTGGGACGCGTGTCCCGGGTTGACACATTTCTGGTAAGAGACGTACACGTCTAATTTTATTAAATGGTAGAATTTATACTTCTTTGTAGCATTCCTTTATCTTATGTTATGTAATTGACTACATTTTACCCCAACATAAATAACCCCGATATGATCACCCTGAAACTGACACTTTGTTGTGGCTGATCGAGTTTATTTCTCAGTTGATTACTTTTTAACTTTTGTACAAAAATATCCCGTAAAAACATCGCAAATTTGTGCGACTCGATGCGTCAAATCAGTTTATTGTCTTGGATGACATTTTATATGACTCGTTTTAGTTTTGATGTTTGCGTCGATCTCAAACAATTAACTTTTACAGCTGCCGAAATAAACAAAGTTTTGACGACAATCATAACTCAAAGGTTTGTTTACAATTTACAGATGTTGAGACAAGTTACGGCAAGTTGACATCGTATGTAGAGGGTCACGTGACGGAGACGCTGAGGGCATGGAGGGGGTTAACCCTCATGTAAGTAAGCCCTTTTATATGTGTGTTGACATTGACACGACACGTGTTTCAGTTCATGTGTCACTAAACTAAACACACCTACGTGACAAACTTTGACAGGTGCACCGCTAATTTGTCATCTTTTAGAAGATCACCAAAAGTGGATCTGTTTCGTGGTCAAGTTACAATTACAAAGCCCACGTTTCTTTACGAATCCACACGTAATTGGTGGTAAATAATTACACCGGAAGTTGTAGTCGTGATGTTAGTGTTGTTGTAATTGTGCCTTGTAATGAGTGTAATCTTAACTCTGGAGGACGAGTTAAGTTTGGTGACAGAGTATGGATGGTAAGTAGATCAATTAACTTAGTCCTGGTCATTCACCCTTCTTTCCCCGGTTTACCCCGAGATGTCAAAGAGAACCCGACCCTTGTTGCTCGGGGGTTATAACCTGCGATACACCGACGTCATATCAGGGCAGTGACTTTATGGGTGTGAAGGCCCCAGAAAGGGTTCGACTCCCGAAAACGCCGTTAAATTATGTCGCAGTGTCGCCGGATGTGACAAATGTCCCCGTATTGTGTGTTTGTGTTTATTTAGACAGTCGTTAGTTAAGTTGTGGCGTTATAAACTGGGTAGCGTTGATGTTTACCCCTCGTGTTGTGTACAATGGATTGACCCAAGGTCAGACTGACTCATTGTAAACTAAGCCTTAAATGTATCACATTGTAGCAACAGTCGAAGTCAGCGCAGCTCAAACAAAGAAACATTATATCTAAATCGTCCACACTTTGTCAACAGCAACTGTCAAAACAGACCAGAAAGTGTGTTTTATAAATCTCAAACAACATTGACTGGTCTTGTCAAATATTAATATTAGTTTACGTGGTAGAGACATATTAATATATTATATATTTAATCTAAATTATAGAAACATGTTTTTGTTATCAATATTTTTATATGATGGAGTCAACTTGGATTGTCTTCATATTCGCATGTGTGCACGAGTGATGCGTGCGTGCACACGTTTATACATATTGCAGTCAATGATGGCAGAACTACTTGATGGGTTAACTACATAAATCAGTAAAGTGTTATCTTCTGTTGTTAGTCTGGTCAACACAACTGACCGTGACACTGCGGCGCCTGCTCGAGACTTTTACCTCTATTACGTCAAAACTTACGTCTAATCACACTTGCACTTGACCTTTCTGCTTATGTTTTTTTGTCATCAATATATATATATATATATCTTATGGAAGTTAATTTTGCCGTGTGTATTTTAGTTTATTTCTTACTGTTAGTATATTGTATTCCTTATTTTTAGCCTAGCAATTTGACTGCATACTTAGACAATACTGTTATTATTAGATACTGTTGTGTTTGATGTATATACAGTGTAGTATGATTGACGATTGTCTGAATGTACAAAGCCAAACACAGTCGTAATCGACATATATTTAATTCTACATATTTATCATGGCAGTAAATTAGCTGTCTCTTAATGAATGCTCACGGGAAAGAAAAGGTAAATTATTCATTTGTAGTTATTTTGTTTAGATGTTTAAGTTATCATTAGCACTAGATAAAACCGTGTTCTGTATATAAAAGTTTCATTCCGATATATGACTTTATTTGACATTATATTGTAGGCACTTCAACAAAACCTGCCAGCTGGTTCCTGCATCGTGTACAGAAAGCCAGTCGGTGCAGAGCAACTTTTTTCACTGGCACCTGTGTAGTGGTTTGTTTTAACTTGTGTTTTGGTGGCTTATTTTTGGTCACTTATCTCATTCACTGTTGGATTGTGTTAGGCTGAACATTATCCATGTTGTTTTCTTTTTTGAAATTTGATCCAATTTATGCTAAATGTCATCGATTTGATGACAGCTGTGTTTCACTTGCTGTTTTAACATTGAAGGATGCATTAGGGGGGGATGATTATGTTCTTAGGTTTAAGTTAGTCTGTGTTGAAAAAATCATTGCGTAGAACGAGAGATTTTTTTTGGAACTGCCTATTTATTGTGTCTCATGTGTTATCTTCATGTGTCGTTCACGTTTACCATGCGAGGTTACTATCTATGGCAGATGTTGCTAATTTATGGTAAAAAAATACGCGTACTTCAACATTTGTATAACCGGTTAAATTTTAACATAAAACGTAATTGCTTTGGAATGTTTAGAATAGTTTTTTTATATATTTATAAAACAAATACTGTAATTGAGAAGCGATGTTAACAAGCTAGTCATTTCTCTATTAGCAAAACATGTCACAATCAATATTTGCGATGTTACAAGGAAAATGAGATGTTTTAGTACCGGGTATATATGGTAATAATTGTTTGTATTATTTAGCATTATATGTTCTCTATGTGTATGATGTATATGGTATCGTTTCGTATCTGTAAACATCGTTATTTATTTGTATAATTACGTTGACCATACACCCATTGTCTCACTTGATTGCTCTACTGTGTGTACGTGATGGTACAACATGTGTACGAGTCACATTTGGTATTTGCTCAGCGGTGTACTGTGGTCCAGAATTCATTGAAGGTCAATGTCACCATTCCATTTAACAAGTGATTAACGTTATGGTAGTTTAATTAACTTAGACTATTTTTTAAGTATATGCAGTTAGTTGTACCATAATGAGGTAACTTGAAGTGTACATACTTCAAAATCGTTCATGTATATTTGTTTTACTTTAAGCCCAGTCCAAGGCATGGTGTTTTGGTAGATACCACTCATTGGTCAGAATGTTTGTTGTGACGTCACACCACATTGTTATGCGTGTCTTTGCCACTGCAGTGAGTTAGGCAAATCTACATCAAACAGCGTGTGGGCCGCAGCGTTGTCTTTCATGGCCACTAGTAGATCGATGTCGTCATGTTAACGGCTAGCTCCTATACATAAGTGTGTTGTATGCACTACAGAAATTATGTTTGAATAAAATCTACTTGATAAGTCACATTATAATGAACTGTTTATTATTGCGTCAATAGTATTATGTGTCTGTGACAATTAAATGCTTTATTTCAACAAATAAGTCGTAGTCTGCAAAATATGTGACCACAATGCAAAAGGTAAGTTCTTATTTAGCGCAGTATCCAGTCCTCAGGACTGCTCAAAGCGCTTTACACTTTACTCCCTGGCAGACCTGTTCAATCGAACACCATCTGAACTTCTTTGGGAAGCATTCAGCCACGCTGCAATTAATGCGCAAAGACTATTCGTACACAAATATCCACCACTGTCCATAGCCAGGTACTCATTCATACAGCTGAGTGAACTGAAGCAATGTAGAATAAACGAACTTGCCCAAGGTTCAACACCGCCGCACAGGATTCGAACCGGCGTTTTCTCAGTCGAGAGTTGCCCCCTCCCCTGGTTGAAATCACACGCAGCGCCCGTTATATATAATTTGTGTGGATCTACTGTATTTATTTATGTTCTATGTTCACAATGAAGATTCCCAATAGTACCATTTAATTAAGTGGAAGCAAGCCACACATTTTTGGTGTTTTGCACTCGCATAAGAGTTTCGGTTGTATAAAAAAGTAGACTAACCAATAAAAGGCTGTTTTTTCATTTCCCTGTGATGAGACCAGAAGTGAAAGTGGTCCTTAAAATAATAGGAGACGGGCGGGGCCTGGGACGATCTTTTACTTTCTCACCTAACCATCAAAACGACTACATAGAACCGCCAAACTTCGTCCCATGCGTCCGACATGCGTACACGCTTCCTTATAAAATATACACTTACATCGATCAAAAACCGAATATTTGTCACTCGAAGATGGGTCACCAAAATTACGCAACGTGGCGCCACTTGATCGCCTCCCCACCATTTTCTCAACCTGGCCTCCGTGCCCACGTGACTGCTGTTGAACCTGAAGACGCGCAATGTCCATATCAGCATGCCGTCTTGTCAACACGCTCAAGCATATGAAGGATTTATTAAACAAGCACCGTCTTGAGAAAGACCACCCTCTGTTATGGCCATATCGATTGTTTCCACTCGTTAATTGCGTAGGGGAAGTGCACCGATATTGAACCCCCTAACTTCTGAGCCCTCTTTCTCCATTCCTGTACGTGATATCGGGGATTATCAAGGATCAGGCCACCAGTTACTACAAGCTCTGTGTGCAAGCAGGAAATAGGGTCAAAGCATTTGTTATTTTTTTCCACAAAATACAAAAAAGTTTTTTTGGTAACGGGTGACATATATTGGACTACAGTGGTTCTGATATTGGACCAGGTGGTCCGATATAGGTGCTTCTGGTTCGATAGACGTCATCTGTCTTGATGCTTTGAAAGAAACCAAGGTTCAGCACCCACTTCAGACTTATAAGAAGATAGTCGCTTAATGCATAAATCACGAAAATTACGGCGTTCCAGTGAGCATACAAATGACATGTGACGACTAAACGCCAAATAGATTTGACACAATTTAATTCTGAACTGAGAACAAACAGTTATATTTTGTCACGAATAGAAGAATACGCCAACGAAGTGATTGCCATGATAGAGTCTGTCACGGATAAACGAACAAACCAACGGAATATAATGGCCAGTAGAGTGTCTAGTAATGGCAAAAAGATACCAGTCAGTAATTGATGGTCCCTGATCACCAAATTAGGAATACGATCTTTTACTGACGCATGTCACATCCATAGTTATAGGGCAGGCCACCAGCACAACTCATATCTGTCCATATCCCACAGTGTACACATTTCACCATGGTTTATTTTCGCTGTTCGGTACACAGTACCAAGACTCGTTGTCACATTGACCGCTTTTTTCGTTTTGGCTGGCAGGAGAAAGCTGCCGTTTTTGTCTTTTTTATCTTAATTGGATCTGTTGTCTTTCTATTTATTTTGCCAACTGTTGATTTATGCCTACTTTTGTGCCTTTTGACTTTTGTTGTTAAAGTTTTTTATAGGGACTGGAGGTTATGATTTCCGACTTGGTGGTTCTTCTCTTGACCATAGAAATCGCTGGTTTTGGGATGGGAGACAGCATTGCAGGAGTGATGACCTTTCAACGCAGCTCTGGTTGATCAGTCAGCTGCCCCGTGATTGGGACTAATGCTTCATAATGACCAGCATCTTCACTCAGATTTATGTATTTGACCATAATTGCACTTCTGAAATTCCGTCCCAAATTCAAGTACACTCTCTCCAACGCAGTCATGCACTGATCGTTGTAGACAGCGTGCCGTTGCAACGATCTCTATATCCCCAATCATTTCACTGGGATTCGCCATCGATGCGATTCTGTCCTCGATAAAGGCGTAACACAGTCTCTGAGGTAGATCTGCGTTCGCCATCCTCTCATCAATGTTTTCATAAAGGCCACAGTTGTCTAGTATATGTGCAATCATGTTGGATCGTAGCGCATCAGCGGAAGTCATTTCTCGTATTCTCATTCGCAGGTCCTTTAAATTGCCATCGTTGTCTCTTTCTGCATACTGCATACCGAGATCTTGACAAATAACAACGGCTCGGAAGAAACAACGTCCATCTGCACTGGTTGCGACACACCAGAAACCACTCTGTCTGCTGCTTTTGGATGGACATGGATCATTGGACTGTTGCTCGCTCGTGGACAGGTTTTGGTTGTTGGATTGTTGCTCGCTTGTAGACGGGCTTGGGTCATTAGAGTGTTGTTGCTCATTTGCGAACAGGCTGGGTTTGTTAGACTGTTGATCGCTCATTGATGGGCATGGGTTGGTTGTGACATGCCTGAAACTATTCTGCCTGGTGCTTGTGGATGACCTCAGCTCATTGAGCTGTTGCTTGTTTGTGGGCGGACATGGATCATTGGACTGTCGGTCGCACGTGGACAGGCTTCGGTTGTTGGACTGTTGCTCGCTCGCGGACGAGTTTGTTGTATTTGACGAGTTGTCATTCTGCATAGTGCCATCTCTGGTATAATTCGATGGAACATCTATACCAGTTTCCGAGTAGGACAACTTGAACCTTCCAGCCGCGGCGAAATCTGCATCAGTCCATATGTTCCGATCACAAGGCCAAATGCTTGTGCACTTGAAACCATTGGCAGCAGTTGTCATGGAAGCAGAGCGTACGTATGCCCTTCCGAAGATACGGCAGACTGAGGAGATGGTGACTGTAGTTTGTTTGGTCCTCAGCCAAGTGTCACATTCCTCATTGTAATATGTCATCACAGGTTTATAGAAAACCTGATCAAGAGGTTGGAGACGGTGCGTTGTGTGTGGAGGAAGATATAATATGGCGACTCCATGGTCCCGGGCGTGTGTGATGAATGACCGTCAAGAATCAACAGAACATGTTTGTCTTTGGTGCAGCCAACATGACATACAAAGTGCTTCAGCCAGACAACGAAGAGTTCCTTGTTCATCCAGCCTGATTCATTATTCACTTTGACGCTTCCAGTGATTCTATAATGCGTTTACGCCTGAAATTATCATTGGTGGAACATAGTTGCCCCTGCACTCATGGTACACACCACTGTTGTAGTAAAGCCTCTCTCACCACTAGTAAGAGATCCGATTTGTTTTTTTCTATTTTCCCAAGGACCCGGCCAGGCTTCTGCACAGTTGTTATACCCGATTCATCCACGTTAAAGATGTTTGTAGCATCGAATCAGCACGTGTCAACGAAAGTTTCTAGTTTATTGTAGAACTCATGCAAACTCTCACGATTGAACCCTTTGGCTCTCGTAATAGAAGTTGCCTCGGCTTGACGGAGGGAGAGTTCAGGGTGTCTCCTCATAAAATCACGGTACCAATGTCTGCTAGCTGCTTGTTTTTCAGTGCAATGCCTTATCCCACTCGCTTCAGCCAACTGATATGCCATATCCATCAAATCTTTCCTGGTCATACCAATCAGCATATTCTCCAGTTCTAAACTTGCTCATCCAACATTTTCTCAAACTCTGGCGGCAGAGGGCAAGGGCGACTAAAATACTTTCTTGGACCATTAGCGATTTTGTTTTTGTTGTTTAGGTGCCGCTTCAGGGTAGCCTTCGGAATCCCATAGGTCCTGCTAGTTGCGTTGAGGCCGGCGTCTCCATTTCTGAATGACATGACCGCTCTATCCAGTTCCTCTTGTGTCCACTTTCCGTAATTGCCTCTGGAAAATATAATTTGTAACCTCAATCAATCAAACAGATGCGACATTCCCAAGTATTTCCTTGATATAATATAATAATAATGGTATTCTGTATATAAAACTAAATAAACCCGTGTTTTAGTTTTGGTCGTTCTGGCAGGAGGGGCTAGTTGAATACGGGATGTTTTTGCCCAAATGAGTGTGATCGACTTATGATGCTTGCTGCGGGTTTAGTATATGTGCCACTTATGCAAACCTATACATTTTACAAAGCACATCAACTTACCAATCAAATGTTGGTATATGTGGTGAGATTTCGCTAACAAAAAATTAAAATGTTGCCACGGTAATGCAATTATTGACCATTGCTAACAAAATAAGAGGCAGTGTCACATTATTGATTGTCTGTGAAAATAATAGTCATGTCTATCAAACTTTAAGCAACGTGTGGTGATTGTATTATCAATAAAATAATGAGGTGTTTTGAAGAAACAAATTTTAGTTTTTTAGTTTCCCGCATATTCCAGCAAAACTGTCCAACAAAGTGAATATTTCAGAAAATAATATACCCCGTGTTTAAAAATGTAGGCCTCCCCTCTTACTCAACAAGGCCCCGAGCCATAAGTAGGAGTCTAATATACACATGCTGAAACTTCAATATGACACATTTTCATATATCATGTGTGTTGGGATGGTACGTATAGTGGACCACGGGTGTCTTATATTGGACCAGTGGTCCAACATAGGACACCCCGACTGGTCCAATACCGGTTGAAGGAATAATTAACTTCTTCGATGTGATTCTCGGAAACTGTACAATTTTCCGTCTTCATTCCTCTCATGCACGCTATATAGACCGTCGTGTACAATCTACTCTGTAACAGGCTTTGCATCACGCCTTCAAAGTTGGTTAAAACTCGATGCACACCACTCTCAATGGTATTACTTCGTTTGTACAAAATTTTATTGCAATGAACAGTCGTCTTCTACAAATATTGCAAATAATAAAGTTGTTTGAGCAACATTTATTTACAAAGAACACATATGGTAATCATAATCTTCGTTATCAACTTAAAAATTGCAATTGTAATTGCGATGTATTTGTTTTAATTTGTACTATGCCTAATTTACAGCGTTAAGAGCTCCGGACTCTCAACTGAGAGAACGTGGGTTCGAATCCAGTGCGGCGGTGTCGAACCTTGGGCAAGTTCGTTTACTCTACATTGCTTCAGTTCACCCAGCTGTATGAATAGACAGTGGTGGATATTTGGCGATAGACAGTGGTGGATATTTGTGTACGAATAGTCTTCGCGCATTAATTGCAGCGTGGCTGAATTCTTCCCAGAGAAGTCGAGACGGTGTTCGATTGGTCTGCCAGGGAGTAAAGTGTAAAGCGCTTTGAGCAGTACTGAGGACTGGATACTGCGCTGTATAAGAACTTACCTTTACCTACCTTTACGATCATTCGCGATTTGGCTACGACCGTCGAGATGCGTCGCAGCGTAGACAATCGGGCGGTGAGCGGCTAGCTACATTAAATTTGTTGCCGCGCCGACACTTGAAAGGTAAAAGATTTGTGAATTTTACCCGAGTACCGACGCTTAGCTACTCGTGCCGTTAGTTATGTTTCTAATATTTTTGTCGATGCGTATGCAAGATATTACGGCATATTGTGGTTCCTAATTGCAAACAAATATGATCTACACAACACATAATATTGTATTGATAACGTGTAGCGAATAATTTGAGTATTTGTTTACTGTTAAAAGTGGATCTCCCATCGCGATAAAATAGACTGATCCACACACCATTAGCAATGGGCGCTATAGTACAAGTCGATCTTTGATGTGAGAGGCACGCGATGCCCGTCGTTAACTGATATTTTGCTAAACATTCTTTGTGCTATTTTCGCTGTTTGTTATCTCACTTTACATGATCGAATATGTTTTATGTATACTGTAACATGTATGTGTTACGTTAAAAAACGATTAGGGAATCACGAAATATTTAGTCAATAACAGGAATGTCGGCAAACGGTGCTGCTATGCCCATGTCCGACCGGCGATAATAATTATGTTGGCATGTCGTTGCTATTTAGACCGACTTTCAAATTGCACATACGATCTATGGATACGCATGGGAAATCGTATTTACTAAATAATATATATTTTTTACTCTACTTTGGAAATAATGTACATATTTACGTTATATGTCAAATTAAAGCAAATATAATATCATATAATAAAGTAATGTCGATGGTAGAATGCACGGCGGGCCGAGATCGACGACATTTAGTTGTTCCTTTTGTTATACGACCAAATCATTTTGAAATGTACATTAATATATTTTAAAACGAATATCCAAATTTACAAAAGTACAAAGAAACAGTGACTGTGTTAAATATGCGACTACAGATTTTCCCTGACTCAAGGTGATCAGGGAAAGGAAACCCAGTCACAAAAAGTCAGATAAAAACCAAACAACACAATACAGCTCAATGAAACTGGTTTTAATGCCTACATATAAAATGTATCTTCCAAGTGTTCATATATTTATTTGCCTGAGTTGTATTTTTAAAGTTTGTGTTTGTCTCCTGCCAGGTGCTAAACTGCTAAAACCTCATTTTGAAAACATGATATGTCTAAAACTATCATTCATATCCATCTTAATTTTGCGTACTAAATGTATATGTTGTTGTCCTTGGACAGGTATAATATTATGAGATTCAAGATATTAATTAAAAACTGGTATTAGGTCAAAAATGGCTTTTTATAACAAAATACTTGCCCGATCCCATATTAGAAGCAAAATAGGTGAGTTAGATGTTTGCCGGAATGCCTTCAATGTTACTGTTGATCGCACATAGTTCATAAAATATTCCACATCCGTTGGTCTGCCACTGGACAATAGTTCGGCCCTATCGTTTTCTTTATCATCGTCACATTGACAAGTTTGGAGTCACGTGCTGGTCGTAAAAGACACGTGCACACTCTAATATACAATTAAGTTGCTGCTGCGAGCCACTGCGCTCGTTTCTATGGTGAGTCATATGCGTGGGAACAGGGTGCAAAGGGGTAACTGCCCCTGGAATTTCGCTGAGGGCAGACATATTTTGGTTCTGCCTCCCCCCCCGAATAAATCTGAGCGTGCATGTGGGTTTTTGGCGAGCGTCAATGGGCAAATCGAAGTATTCTGGAATCCATAAGATGTTTTTTTTTCGTGGCGATTGTCAATGAGGTGCAACTGGAGGTTTTTGATGAGCTTAAAAAATGTTGAACGTCGCTGCGGCCAGCGAGAAATATTCCCACCGCCACCCCTCGTCTTCGATGTCAGCCGAGAGCCGAGGCAGCGGAGAAGGTTAAATTACCGCGGCGCGATGCAGAATAATAATTTTCAAGAACTACCCCCCCCCCGTCTTCCGCTGTCGAGACCCAGCGGAGCGGAATGGCGCTGAAGCTCCAGATTGTTTTTTACTTACATTAATAGTTTAGCATAATGCGTTCACAATATGTGTTCACCTCCAAACTGATATATATATATATATATATATATATATATATATATATATATATATATATAGAACACCACTGAATCCGGCCATGCATCTCATGCATGTAATATGAGGCCATAAAGAGAAGCAACATGAGGAAGACACGTGTGTCTATGTACACGACCACTGTCCTCTTGAACGTGCTTGTCACTGTCACATGCATGTAATATGAAGTCAAAAAGAGAAGCAACACGAGGAAGGCACGTCTATGCGGAGCGGAATGGCGCTGAAACTCCAGATTGTTTTTTACTTACATTAATGGTTTAGCACAATGCGTTCACAATATGTGTTCACCTCCAAACTGATATATATATATATATATATATATATATATATAGAACACCACACCACCTGCAGATGAGCACTTCTGTGTGTTCAAAGTAGTGCCATCTCTTACAACATTACCAAGTACAACCCAATAGTTGGTTTTACTGAATCCAGCCATAAAGAGAAGCAACATGAGGAAGACGCGTGTGTCTATGTACACGACCACTGTCCTCTTGAACGTGCTTGTCACTGTCACATGCATGTAATATGAGGCCATAAAGAGAAACAACATGAGGAAGACGCGTGTGTCTATGTACACGACCACTGTCCTCTTGAACGTGCATGTCACTGTCACATGCATGTACTACAGTGGTGTAGCCAGAGGGGGGCCAAGTGGGCCATGCCCCCCCCCAATCCCGGAAAATTAGGAGGGTAAAGGAGACTGAAGACATATAACTGGTTACCTGATTTATAGAGTGACAAGGTACAGAGGTTATAGGGGTGCCTGTGTATGACTTCCACGTCTTTGGCAAAGACATTTGTCATCATTCAAATGGGATTGAGTTACCAAAAGTAGAGGAATCCCGTTACTTCTGCCGTAGGCGATAAGCATCCAGCAGGTTGCAGTCCAAGATGTTACAGGGCAACGAATATGTCATCATTCACAATGTGTTTGATGGCTAATGCCTATTAATATATCAACACAAGGATCCAAAATGATAGTTGCCCGGCAAGATGATTAGTTACTAGACTAAGATCAAGTTGCAACCTGCCAAAACGGCCAAAGCAATTTATGTAGTCGATTTTCCACTGAGTAGTCAGAACTTCGTATTGTGAATTAATTAATTTTAATAAGCGACAACGTTACACATGACAGGGACATTTTTGTGAAGCTCACTCGACGCCGCCAGAGCGGTACGGATTTTTTGTGAAATATTGGTTGAACGCCAGCGACTCATCACACACACGCAAGCACACACGCACGCACGCACACACACAAACACACACATATAATAATTATATACATACATACGTGTGTGTGTGTGTGTGTGTGTGTGTGTGTGTGTGCGTGCATGCGTGCGTGCGTGTGTCATATACCGCTACTCATTGCTTGCTTGAATGCCAGATGGCCCGCTCCAATACAAAATCCTGCCTACGCCCCTGATGTAATATGAGGCCATAAAGAGAAGCAACATGAGGAAGACGCGTGTGTCTGTGTACACGACCACTGTCCTCTTGAACGTGCTTGTCACTGTCACATCCATGTAATATGAGGCCATAAAGAGAAGCAACACGAGGAAGACACGTGTGTCTGTGTACACGAACACTGTCCTCTTGAACGTGCTTGTCACTGTCACATGCATGTAATATGAGGCCATAAAGAGAAGCAACACGAGGAAGACACGTGTGTCTATGTACACGACCACTGTCCTCTTGAACGTGCTTGTCACTGTCACATGCATGTACTACAGTGGTGTAGCCAGAGGGGGGCCAAGGGGGCCATGTCCCCCCGCCAATTCCGGAAAATTAGGAGGGTATAGGAGACTGAAGACATATAACTGGTTACCTGATTTATAGAGTGACAAGGTACAGAGGTTATAGGGGTGCCTGTGTATGACTTCCACGTCTTTGGCAAAGACATTTGTCATCATTCAAATGGGATTGAGTTACCAAAAGTAGAGGAATCCCGTTACTTCTGCCGTAGGCGATAAGCATCCAGCAGGTTGCAGTCCAAGAGGTTACTGGGCAACGAATATGTCATCATTCACAATGTGTTTGATGGCTAATGCCTATTAATATATCAACACAAGGATGCAAAATGATAGTTGCCCGGCAAGATGATTAGTTACTAGACTAAGATCAAGTTGCAACCTGCCAAAACGGCCAAAGCAATTTATGTAGTCGATTTTCCACTGAGTAGTCAGAACTTCGTATTGTGAATTAATTAATTTTAATAAGCGACAACGTTACACATGACAGGAACATTTTTGTGAAGCTCACTCGACGCCGCCAGAGCGGTACGGATTTTTTGTGAAATATTGGTTGAACGCCAGCGACTCATCACACACACGCAAGCACGCACGCACGCACGCACGCACACACACAAACACACACATATAATAATTATATACATACATACGTGTGTGTGTGTGTGCGTGCATGCGTGCGTGCGTGCGTGCGTGTGTCATATACCGCTACTCATTGCTTGCTTGAATGCCAGATGGCCCGCTCCAATACAAAATCCTGCCTACGCCCCTGATGTAATATGAGGCCATAAAGAGAAGCAACATGAGGAAGACACGTGTGTCTGTGTACACGACCACTGTCCTGTTGAACGTGCTTGTCACTGTCACATGCATGTAATATGAGGCCATAAAGAGAAGCAGCACGAGGAATACACGTGTGTCTACGTACACGACCACTGTCCTGTTGAACGTGCTTGTCACTGTCACATGCATGTAATATGAGGCCATAAAGAGAAGCAACACGAGGGAGACACGTGTGTCTGTGTACACGTTCACTGTCCTCTTGAACGTGCTTGTCACTGTCACATGCATGTACTATGATGCGCGTGTCTGCTTCCTTATTTAAATGCAAAACATCTCTAACAGTTGATTTTGCGCATTTGTTGTCGTGAAATCCCCCACCCACGACGAGTTCACATCCATCGGGCAGGTGCTTACCGTGCTCCATCATGTAATGGATGAGACAGTGAGCCAGGCCAGCCTTGTTTTCATCTACGGACGTGTTTGACAAAGATGATTCGGAAAGATTATGCATGGAGAGCCTACATCTACAACAATTACTATATTATTTGCATGTCTGTTTGATTCGATGTTTATACGTAACATAAGTCTGTAAAGGTATGATAAAATATTACGTGCAGTGGTTTTTCATTGGGATGGTGTTTACATCTACCCATTAACTAACTAAACGATTACTTGAGGCTGTTCTGAGTGATCTCGCAAGCACACTGTGTTGACACTCAAACAGCTACCGTCTCATCAACAACTATGATTGTTTGTAGGCGTCTGTATCGTGCTGGAATGAACTTTCTTAAGTACGTTTCATCCCAGTTCAGCAGATCTGAGACGGCTGTCCGTGGACTGCTAGTAGCAGTAATGTCATCTGTTGGAACTACAGCATTTTCCTCTAGCCTTGATTAACCAAGCCCCGTGATGTGGCGCCACTATTTGTCGCACACAAAAAACTGCATCCAGTGACGTATTGCTGTTGCAGTGAAGGAGGTGGGGTTGGTAGGTGTATAATTGGAAGTGTGTTGTGTTGTGAAACTCACGGGGGTGTAATCATACATTTTTGTGAGTCTTAAGGCTTAACTTAAGGTGCAGGTGAGGGTTTCTCGATCTGAGCCGAACCAAATGCTGTAGTCGCAGAAAATGTGTTGCTGCTGCACCGCCGTAACTTCAGCTTCTCCACTGTCTCTGCTCGACTGGTGACATCGGATGACTGGGGGGGGGGGGGGGGGGTGAAGGGGAGTATGGGGCGGAGGGGGGGGGGGTGCTGTTGAAAATGTTTCGTCATTGCACAGCCGTAATTTCACCGTCTTCTCGCTGTCTCTTGCGCTGCCTCCTATAACTCGTCTCAACTGCTGGAATGGGAAGACGGGCGGGGGAGGTCTGTTGATTTTTTTTTGCCGCTACGCCATGTCGCTGTATCTTCACTTCAACTTTTCTTCAGTTTCTCCGCTTGCTTGCCTGGCTCAACTGTGACATCAGAAGATGGGGGTTGCTATTGAAATTGTTCACCGCCGCGTCAGCATAATTTCTGCTTATTTAACAAGATTGCCACGCAGATGATTAACTCTAGATGGCAGGTGGACAAGGAAGCCTTTTGGCTTATCGAGAGTTCAACCCTTTTTTATTTACAAGTATCCCGCCCTTCTGAGGTGTGTGTCGATTTTAGTTTTTACATATTCATGGCATGACATGGAGCTGGGGTGTTGTGCTTGGCAGTAGCTCCCACGACAGCTGTCTTATTGTTACAAGTTTGACGTATTTCAATTCAAGGAACGTTTATCATATTTCTCAGGTGCGTGTATAGAGGCACATACATTACTTCGGACGTTTACATTTTACTTGAAAATGATTACTGGTGCCGGACTGTTATAGTTTTTAATCGACATTCGTCTACGCTTGCCTTGAGAACCGGTTACAAACTTGTCAAGCAGAACGCTTTGGTCTATTCTTGTATAACACCGGACCACGGACAACTTTTGTGCAATCGCCGATGATACTCAGTGTCGCAAGTCGCACTTCAGCATGCGTGTGTGTCAACATCAGTGGTGCGTTATTCTACGACACATTTGTTGTCAACTGCCGCCCATGCGACCAGGTATATCAGATCTCCGGTGACCTGCTGTGTGAATCTTCTCTTTCACCAACTGTGCATCTCCAAGCGTTCGACTATGAAACGTAAACACCGTGGCGGTCGTAAAGTCGCAAAACAGATCGGGACAATAATTCACTACGCAAGAGTACCGACGTTGCCACAACAAAGCCGAAATGTACCAAATTTCATAACTTTACCATTATATAAACAGGTACAGCGCGATCAAGGCGTACGAGTATGCTACGTTAACGCACAATCGTGTCGGAACAAAACACTCGCCATCGCGGATCATATACTTGAAAACCATCTCGATATGATGACGATATGCGAAACGTGGTTGAAGCCTTCGAGCGACGCCAATGTGATTACATACATTGTACCATATGGATATTCCATCAAGCACGCGCCGAAATCGTCTTACACAAACACCGTTACCGATGCCGATGCGTTTCGATCCTTTGAACACCTACGTAATCCACGAGTATCGTTGTTATTTACCGACCCCCGCCATCGGTGAAAAATGGCTTGTCAACAACTGTGTTTTTTGAAGAATGGGACCGTTTCATCGACCAGTATGCCATAAAATCTGGACCTCTGATTATCATGGAAGATTTGAACTTTCATATTGACAACGCTGCAAATGTTGACGCACGACGACTGACCAATTCTGTGAATGCCACAGGGATGGTGTTGCATGTTCGCGGGCCAACCCACAGGAAAGGACACACTTTGGATGTACTCATGACCCGCAGCAAGGACGAACACCTTGTTCGAAATGTTACCGTTACGGATATGAGCCTTTCTGACCACTTTGTGGTGAGTTTCAACATAGACATTGTTCAACATCGCACTCTTTTGATGAAAATCAAATATTGCAAGTTACGCAACAATAATGTAGTTTCTTTTCGACAAGACATTCCACTGTTCCATTCGGATGATCTTGACTTGCTGAACGTAGAAGAACTGGTTGATCAATACGATCATAATGCAGGTCAGCTTAGTTTATTCGCACGCGTCCGTTGTTCTAGATAAATACAAGACTGGCTGCATCTCGCCATCAAGAAGGCTGGACTAAATCCAGAATCAATGCAGAATTATCGACCTGTATCGAAACTGACATTTCTTTCTAAAGTAATCGAGCGCGTTGTAGCAAAACAGCTGAACGTCCATATGCAAGAGAACAACTTGCACGACCAGTTTCAATCGGCATATCGACAAGATCACTCAACTGAAACGGCTCTGCTTAAAGTTCACAATGACAGTCTGTCTGCAGTAGACCGTGGCTGTGTTGTTGTGTTGGTTATGCTTGACTTGACCGCCGCTTTCGACATCATTGTCCACGGAATTCTATTGAGCAGACTCACTCACATATTCCGTGCCACTGGCGCTGCGCTTGAGTGGTTCAGATCTTACTTGTCCGGTCGGCATCAAGTCGTTCGTATTGGAAGTGTCAAATCCTCCCCAACTGCTGTGCCGTTTGGTGTACCGCAAGGCATCGTACTCGGGCCATTGCTGATCACTGCATATATCACACCACTTGGCGACGTCGTCGAGAAATCCGGCTTGGATTATCACATATATGCCGACGACACGCAACTTTATGTTTCGTTTTGTCCTGGTGGAGATGGCCAACTTGAACTCAATGGATCGTTTGTGCTGTTGCCTAGAAGAAATTGGCGAATGGTCTCGGACCAATTTACTGAAATTAAATGATCAGAAGACAGATGTCATGGTGTTTGGTACTAAACAGAAATTGTCACTACTAAAGGAGATTCGTATTTTTGACTCGACTTTGACTTCGTCTTCAAGTGCGAGCAACCGGGGCGCTCTATTTTGTTCAATCCCTCAACATGACTAACCACATAAGTACCATTTGCCGAACAGCGTATATGCAATTCCACAACATCAGTCGTATGAGGCAATACCTCACAACATATGCGACTAAACCACTTGTGCTCGCTTTCGTCGTATCTAGATTGGACTACAGGAACGCGTTACTGGCTGGACTACCACGAAACCACATTCACAAACACCAGCGAATCCAAAACATGGCAGCCAGAATCATCACGTCTAAAAGAACTACACTGGCTGCCAATCAAATGCCGAATGTAATGTATGTCTGTCTCTCTTCCACTCCATCATTCTCCATCCCTCTCTCTTTCCCCTCTCTCCTCTCCTCTCTCTCTCCCCCTCGGTCTCTCTCCACCACTGTCTCTCTTCCTCCCTATGCCTCCCTCTTCCTCTCTCTGCCTCGCTCTCCCTCTCGCCTTGTCTCCTTTCTCTGTGTCACTCTCTCCCCCTCTCCCTGTCTCTATGGCTGATGTCTGTCTTGAGAGACTGTCATCTACTGTTCCTTGTTGTGACTACTCAACTGATGTTTATTTGCTTGTTGTAGAATGTGCGGCTGACTGCTCCAAGTGTTTTATGGCAAACGTGTGTGACAATGACTCTTGACTTGACTCCAAAATGGCCACTGTTCGGAGTAATGTTGTGCAATAACTCGAGAACCACAAATGAAAGAATAAATGAGACCACTTTTAGGCGTTTTCCGCAACAACTGTTTTTTTCTCCAGTTGTTACGGAGAACCAATTAAGATGTATTCAGTCTAGGAGTTGTTTGTTTTAAGTTTCATGCTTTGCATCTAGCTATTGATGTCTCTAATACACCGTTCCATAGACTCGTGATTACTGTCCATAGAATTGGCATTAAAACTACAGTACGCCTGATGGTCATCAGCATACACATGCCCCAGCTTACTTTGCTGATCAATGATATGAAAAATAGGGCTAAGATACTGTGTGAATTCCACAGGACCGAGGCATGATTCTTGCGGTACTCCCTGATCAAGTTTAAACTGGTCAGACACAGTACCATCAATAATAATTGATTTAATTTGAAGATAAGACGAAAACCAATTTAGAGCTGTGCCTGATACACCAAAAGAAGAATTCACAATAATCAACAAAATCATATGGTCCCCAGTACGAAAAGTCAACAACAAGTAAATTAAAACCAGTTGTGTTCTGTTGGTCCATGTTTAAAATAATGTCAGACTGGACCTTAACAAGTGCAGTTTCAGTAGAATGTCCAGCTCTATACGCCGACTGACAAGGTGACAAGGAAATCCACATTCTGAATGAAAGCAAAGTTGGTCTACAACAGCCCATTCTGATAATTTAGAGATATACTGGTGATTCGACACAGGGCGCAGACATGGGGTCAAATGCAAATGCATTTGCATTTAAATGGATTTAAATGCAACTGATCCAGTGTTCGCATTTGCATTTGAAAATTTGGAGCCAAAACTATTTGCATTTAAATACATTTTAAAAGTATTTGAAAAAATCAAATACTTTTCAAATACTTATAGCATTTAATTATGTCAATGAAAACTGTTATCACAGCTGTACTTAATTAAATTGTTGCGTGGTTTAGGTAGTTGATACAGGACACTCATGTTACTTATGTGATCACCGAGGCATGACATTCACTGAGAGACAAATGGCCTTCCTATGGCTCTTTTATAGGCTGACCAACCGCAGCATTTGCATGCTTTCATCATTAACTACTTGGGTCATTATCAGATGGATGATCAGTGTATCAGTTGGCCTGTGACAGGGTCAGGTTAGCAAGCATTTAATTAACAGTGGGTGGCTTATTCTAATTTTATTGGAAGACAGTGCATCAATGGGCACAGGAAATGGAAAACAGGATTAACCTGTCACAGGAGAAAATTAAATTTTGCATTTGACATAAACAAAATGTATTTGCATTTGAAATGTCAAAAGTATTTGCATTTGCATTTAAATACTTTTCAATGTATCTGACCACATGTCTGACTGTCTGTCAGGGCGATAGTTTGTTGGAATAGGATCCAGTCCTGCTTTTTTAAGCAGTGGCTCTACAAGTGCAGTCTTCCATTCATGTGGGAATTCCCCAGCAGCAATGGAGCAATTGATGATGTGTGTAAGGAATGGCACCAATGCATCAATATACTATTTGACCAGTTTGGTTGGCATGGGGTCCAGAACATAGCTGGTTGTCTTAGATTTCATAACCAACTTGTGCACATCATCATCAGAGACTGCAGCAAATGTATCTAAATTATCACACACACACTTTCTCTGGTTTCTGATGATTTGACGGGAGGTTTTGCTAGGCAACATATCACGTGCTGGATAGGTTAATTGCAGCGTGTTCGGCCAGTATTGCCAAAGGGTTGACATTGGTTGTTATGTAGCGAATATAACATAGTATAATGTTCTTCACTTGTTGTGCTCATTATGTTATTATATAGGATTTGTCTAAATTTGATTTATATTGTATGTATTGTAATGAGTTACAATAAATTTGATTTGATTTGGTTATGCTTCAGGAGGCGTGCCTAACCTGGATGGCATGACATTTGGTCAGCACGAGAAGATGCTAGAGGGTTGTGTCAGCAACCTGTATATCCAGGGCAAGGGACGCCTGGATCTCACCACTGACGCTGTCGGGGTATGTCGTGGCGCCCTGACACCCCTAATTACTGCGGCCATCCAGTTGCTACAGTGTTCTTGTTTCTTTAAGTTTGGGGGCCAGTGTTACAGACAGTTTATTTGTTAAACAAAGTGTGTTATTTTGTCAGTTTTATTAGTTTTATTAACATAAATGTAACCGATTAAAATTATATATCTCGGCTGGTTGATACTTGATTTGAAACTTATTAACATAATAAGAACTGGTTGATATTTCAAACAAAAGCACAGTTTTGTTGTCATCTTGCTGAAAAATGTCTGATAAAAAGATCTATTATATGACTGCTGAAATTATTAAGTATTGGAAATCGTGACAAGTGGCAAACAAAATGTCATGAAAGTGGATGCCTATGCACTGCTGGAAGGGATATGTTAGAGGATTGGTTGGTTGGTTCTGCTTGGCCTGATGCTGTAATAAGACAAGCTGAAGAGTAGATATTGACTTAGGCATCAGAGCCAAGTCAACTCAAGAGAAACGTTTAATGTATTTTCAATGTTGCCAACAGAATCTAGACACTATAAACTTGTGTGTAGCTACAATGATACAAAATGTCAGAGTGAATTGTACCATTAGCCTGTAAATGTGAATTCTTTGTAATTTTGCTTAATGTGTACGCATTTTCTAGCAGTAAAATGTTGTCCCTGAATGGTGAAGGGCGAATTCATAAAAAAATGTTAATATGATGGCGAGATAAGGTAATTATGTGCAATCATATCACTAAATCATGCCAACAGAAGTGATGGTCTGATGCAAAGTATTTATTGAGCGCAAATGCCAAATTTGAGAAAATACTAATTGAATATTTTTCCACACAGAAACAGAGTTGTAGGGGAAAGAAATCTTGTGATGTATTTTATTAGAATGTGCAACATTTCACATGTCCCGTGCCTGCTTTTGTAGTTTTGTAGAGTTGTATGAACCATGTGTGGTTTAACGATATATATGTTCAAAATACAGCATTGTTGCCTTATATTTTAAATGCCAGCACGTTATAATGAACATGTAAAAAAACCATTAAAGAAACGTTAGGTTTTCGAAGTAAATTATTTAAAGATTTATTAACATGCTCGTCTAGCTGTGGATATCTGACCTGGTGAATACTAGATGCTAATTAGTTCCAAGATGAACACAGTTTATGGTGTGTAGATCTACATCTAGCTGGGTCACTCGATTCAAGTATGTATACTATCAATAGTAACTTGTGTATTATTTATTTTTATATTAAGAAACAATGTTTCCTCAAGAAGAGCATTATTATGTTATTCCCTAACTTGAAATTTTTTGAAACATTTGACATTCAGTAACACTATCTCTTAAAATTGTATTTAAAATAAATCTCAAGGTGGCAATAACCCCACAGATGTCACTGGCCACGTATTCTTGAATATAATACACCTTTATGGTAAACACATCAAGAACTGGCATTATGTTAATTAAGCAAAATGCAAGTTGATTTGTACTTAAATCTAAAGAAGTGAAAACACAAAGACAAGTCACTCATTACCTCTGTTCATGGATTAAATAAAAGAGAATTGCCTGTTTTAATACACATGTTTGTCTGAAAATATTGTTGTCATACCAATTGCTAATGCCTAATATTATACAGCTTATGTGTACATGATTATAGATGTGTCAATAATTTTTTTACAAAAATGTTAACTTGTTATGACAAGTGTTCATATGATAGTGAAACCCTGATAATCTAAAAACCATAACATCAGGACATAATATACCTTGCAATATACCTGGTTAATTTTTTTTTAATCCATAATTTGCTGTGCTATTTCCAATAGTTGTTTAAGTGGAATTAACGTAATTTAGGTGGAGTTATTGTAAACGGCTGAAATTACTGAATGAATAAATGTGTGTGTGCACAACCAGTAATGTATGACTGAAACAACAGCAGGGATCGAACCTGCCACACACAACACTGAAACACTGTTGTCACAAACAACACAATCGAACAGTTTTTAAACAAACAAATGACATAGTATGTCTGCATTTACAACACAATACTCTAATAGCATTCAGTCACAAATATACTGTTTACATTGTTCCAAAAGTCATATGGTACATACACGTATCAGCAATTTCATAAACGAGTGTTAAATGTTTCACAAAAGAAATAATATCGTATGTTTGTATAATTTGACAGAAAAATAATACAATATATACTTGTTACGAATCTTTCTGAACAAACCTATAAACCCACTTTTTAAGTGTTAGGTTCCCAAGTGGATATATCCCAAGTAATCCCCTTGGGCAACACGATGAATCCACATGAATCCTTGTGAGGAAATTTAGTGTGACGATAGACACGTCACCAAAAGTGTGTTTGCAGTGTGCCGAGTGTATTTGCAGAACACTATCAATTGCTTTACTACATGTATCATTATATTTATTAAATATTCACAAACATTAACATGTGTTGTTATTTTATTAGTTTTACAAAACTTGCATTTACAGCTATGCTACGAATATAATAGTGTTATAGATGTATCCACTTTCAAGTGTATATTTCATGTCCACATATTACTATTCATTGATGACCGAGTCTCGACTGTTGAGATCTCGGTGTATTCACTAGTCATTACAAGGTCAAGGAGCTATGGTTTGGTTGTACCTTTACCTCTAGTGGGCTCTGTAATATGTTGCACCAAATAACAGTCTCGATTGTTTTAAATTAATTTAAATTATTTATCTTCAGTACTTGCTGCTGTAGTTGAGATTATTTACTAATCAATCTACGGGTAGTTGAGATCTCCAAGTATAGCAGAACATGTGAAAAACATTTCTCACTTATTTTATCCAGCAATTTCTTAAGGTTGTCATTGTTCTCAGTGGTGCTATTAGGGCTTCTATAAAAAGCGCCCAAGAGAAGGGTATCCTTCCGTTTCAGTACCAAAATGCAAAACAGTGCTTCATTCAACTCAACATCAAACTGGTGTACTTAAAATGCCAAAAAATTGTGAATAAACAAGAACATCCCTCTGCCTTTGCCTTCACTCGTGTTCACAGTTTCCATACAATGCAATTCCAAGTTGTATTCCTGCGTTGTAAGTCGTCTTTTAAAATGTGATGGAGTTGAGTGGGTTTTTTATTTTACCTTTTAGTCCAGTTAGTCCTTCTTTTGTCAGTACATCATCATTTGTAAACCATACAATTATTTCTTCTGTGCAGGCACTTACGAGTAGGAGTAAATATCACATTTTCAAATTGGCAGGAGGTAATCAGTCTAATACCACAAGGATCAGTGAGTGGCCTTCTTCTTTTTGTAATATTCAAAAATGATTTACCTGATGTTATAAAGGTCTGTCATATTTTATTGTTTGCGGATAATCTGATGCTTTTTAGTCCTATTTATACCGAAGAGTACCGCACAAAACTACAATAAGATCTTATCTCTGTCGAACGCTGAACAGATACATCACTTTTGAAAATGTTATCCACATAAATGTATCCATATGAGAATTGGATCATTATTCAGAAGGAATAAAGCCTATTCATTGGGATACAACCAGACAACACTTACAAGTACGGACAATGTGAAAGTTATTCAAGTCACTTTCGATCAATCGCTTGCTTTTGAAGCATATATGTCAGAACAAAAATAATAAAGCCAATTAGATGATGGGGATAATCCGACGTACTTTCGTTCACATGGATAAAAAGTGGTTTTCTTTAAGTCCATTCTTAATGAAATATATTACAGCTCTTGAAAATGGTCGGCGCAGAGCAACCAAATTAATTCCTGGTTTCAAAGACCTTGAATAGAAACAACGTTTACAGAGACTGAAATTACCAACTCTGTCATACGTTCACCACACGGGAGATATGGTGGAAATGTATGATAAGTTAAGAGGGAAATATGATCTAGCAGTCTTATCCAATGTTGTTGCTTTGGGAGCCAACGAAGCACATACGAAAAGGTACCACTTAAATATTTAAAGAAAGATGCCGATTAAATATTAGAAATAACTCATTTATATACAAACGCACAGACGTCTCCCACAGTCTGTGGTTGAGGTTTCACCGATGCAGTCGTTTGACACAAAATATATAAGTTATACCAAAACAACCTATGGAAACTGAATACACTGCCCCACTCCTATCTTAGACTGTTCCAGACTCAGACGCATGCACACAATCCGAGCATATGTCAAAAGCTAGAGTCGGCACGTAAGAGGCAGATGCAGTAACCCCTAGTCAAGCCAGAAGAGGACCTGGAAGAACCTGTAAGATGATATGCACTTTACTTTTCAGGTCTTGAAAATGGCCCAGCAACATTGAAGTTAATTTTTGAAAAACAAAAAGAGAGAATCCGGAAGTGGGAGACACTGGAGCCGTTACTGCCTATGATACAGAGCTAACTGTACCAATGATCGGCTCGGGACATCTCATCGGGAGCTCCTTACAACCCTACTCTGGAGAGTAGTGTCACAATCCGGATCTCTCACAGTTGACCCACTCCCTGTGGTAGCACTCTGCAAGGGAGGGTATATATCGGCCCCTAAGCCATCCCGGCCTTCCCATAACCGGTGTGGTCATCCATGCCACGTGATATAACCCTATATATTGAGCGCGTCAAGCTGCAATTAACATAGACATTTTACCTGCCTTATATAACCAGCCAAACACAGGCAGCCGGAATTGTGGTGTGTGAACTTCAACATTAATTAAACTTGCATATCTACACTTGTTAAAGTTATTTATTCGTTAGAATGGTATTAAAACTTCGGCCATATGTTATGTTATATGATATGATGCAGTAAACGTGTGTATATGCGGCATAAATAATATTACTAATCTATTATAAGTATTCTGATGTATGCAATTTCATCGATAGTATTCGTTGACGACGATAGGGGGTGAATCCAATATGGCCGCACACAGTACAGTGGGGAAAATTCCAGAAATCAAATCATATTTATTGTCTATGTATTATACCAACAACTGTTGTTCAAGTATAATACACAGTGCGGTATTAATGGTGAATTAATAACGAAGAGAGATGGTGTTCGAACTTGTGTTTACTCCTCCGTGGTGCATAGCATTAAACAATGTTTACCTCGTGCATTAATTTTGTTTGCCTTAAATAACGATACATTTGTTTCTAGTTCTTTGATCACTGCCAAATAATATAACTATAACCAGCCAAGCACAAGCGTGTGTGTATTTGCATTACGATTGGCAAGATGTTCTATGAACACATTACGCCAGTGCGTATGTACGTGTATGTCAACATATGTGTCTACATTATGGTACGATACAAAGGTTAAGCTTAAACACAATAACCATGTTCATTTCTTGCGCGCTCGTGCTTGCCGCCGTGAATAGACTGTCAACAATAACAAATTTTCTTGTTGTACCCAAAGGCAATATGTTGAACAGACTACAACTTCTTGACGTTCTAAACAAATGAAATCCCTACCTTCCTTCCCGCTTGAAGCCATCTTGCAATGGCTATCCCTTCACGCTGTCTTTTCCGGCATTTGTTTTCATATCCTATAGTGTGTTCCACTGTTGAACTCACCTGTTAAACGAAGCACCATATCGAGCGTCAAACGAATATTGTTTGTTACATACATATAATGTGCGCTGGAACCACGCAAGTCAACCATCCACCAGTCAAGTCGGTGTTGTACTGAAACCCGTCGTGTGATCTATATTTCAACCACTGTTTTCCTATTGGTCGTTTTACGCTTACCAGATACACGTTTACAACAACTGTCAGGTGAAACTCGACAGAGGTAGTCATACTAAATTCAAACTAAAGTCAAATAATTAAATCATCTTGGCATGTGATTAGGAAAGAACCATTGTTGGGCTCGCACGTAATGCCTATAATGTTCACCGGTAGGTGAATCAATGCTTTGTCTCTGAGGTAATGCACCATGACATTGCTTGTGGATGAAGCACAGTTGGCAT
>OZ023215.1:30803190-30830690 GCA_963995525.1 Escarpia spicata
TTTCGTCTTCTGTAGTTGTTTGGTCCATTCCCATAGTGTAGTATTGGGCATCTTGTCTTACTTCTTTAGATGTAGGGTTCTGCGCAGGTATTTGTTGATGAAAGTATTTTTTAGTTTGTTTTTATGTGTAATTCACCGTGTCTCCGAGCCATAAAGTAATACTGACTTGAGATTTGAGTTATATATCCTCAGTTTGGTGTTAAGCTTTATTTGTTTTGCCTTCCAGATGTTTCTCAAAATGATCCGTGCGTGCGTGGTGCGTGGTGCGTGGTGCGTGGTGCGTGGTGCGTGGTGCGTGGTGCGTGGTGCGTGGTGCGTGGTGAGTGGTGTATGCGGGTTTGCGTGTATGTATGTATTTTGTATGTGTGTTTGTGTGTGTGTGTGCGTGCGTGCGTACGTGCGTACGTGCGTGCATACGTGCATGCGTGCGTGTGAGACAAGTAGGCATATGGTGTATTTCGAATGTATGTCGTTTTAGCTAACGTTGTGTTTTTAGTTAAGTATCTGTAGGCGTTATTGCTAGTACAATATATTTTGCCGACGAGATGCGTCATTGTTCTGTGGACAAAGGTGTTATTTATTTCTTAGAGATGCCCGTATTATAATTTAAAAAAAAAACCTGCCCACAATATCTTCCTAAGCACATGCAACTATATTTGAGATAACGTATACATGAGTGTGCATGTGTATGGGTACTCGGTATTTTTAACATTTCCTCCTAGACGATTTGCATAGCAGACACCAAAAGTATGGATTCATGTTTTAAAACAACGTCAACATAACTGTAAGTAATCTATAGACTGTATTTAATAATGGACGCCTTTCTAACCTTATTTACGCAGACGCATAGGTCTAGGCGCAATACTTATGGAGAACACTTGACAGACGGAACTAACCATACGTAGGGCGAAACATACAAATAATGGTTAATTGTATTCACAACGAATAGGAAAATATTGTGACAAATAGAACATGGTCAGAATCGTATCAATGTTCAGTGATCAACTGAATATAAACAGAAGCATCGAAGCCAACACAATTACAAAGACACGGTCCTACCTTCCGAGTCGGTTGTTCGGGATCAGCAGTCAGAATTTTCATCGGGCAGCTGGGTGGCGTCGTAAAGGAGAATTTGGAAATTCACCGTTGATGCTCCAACGTGTATCCTTTCAGTCCGGTGATTATATCAATGCTGGGTGGTAGTGGTGAATCCTAGCTCTAGATGCAATTAAGTTTCTCCGCACTGCAAAGAAGAAAGACGCTGGATAATCCAAAGTGATATCGCCGGTGTTGGAGGTTCACTACATTCACAGCCCAGATACCATAACATTTCCGTCCTGGGCCTATGATAGAGAAGACAGCCTATAGCTTGGAATGCCAACCATGGGCCAATGTTGATAGGCCAGTGCTAGGCCAAGCATCGGAACTGCCATTGTTAGACCAACATTGGCCCGATTTTACCCCAATGTTGGCTGCCAACATTGGCCCAATATAGTAACATACATTGGGCCAATATTGGCCCGAGTTGGAAATGCTATCTGGGAAATCGCCAAGAATGAGAAACGACACGGCACCGCAACAATTAACTCTCCAAAAACTACCCAATGGGCACCACAAACAATTTCCTACACTACCACGCCTCCGCCACCGTGGTAGTATCCGACACTACCCCCCTCCTCCAACCACGCAACAGGCGTGTCAATTGGCGGCGCCCCCCCCCAGTATTCATCAAGTTCTGACACCCGTAGGCTCCTTCATGTATATGATTCAACTAATCCATTTCAATGGTACGAGAATAACAAATATATCTTTAAAGTGTATATGGAAACACCTTTAGTTATAAGTTTCGTCGATGCGGTGCGTTCTGTAAGGGATGTATTGATATTATAGTTTCTAGACGATCACACCTGACCACCCGGCTACTTATCATAATGTACGTTTCTGTTAGCGAAGTTGCGGTTAAGCAAAGTATGAAAATGATCGATGTTGTTCTTCGTGTATACATAGTCTACAATAAAGTCCGCCTGGTTTTGTAGTGTCCTTACATTTCAAATTAAATTCGGAAATCGTCCTTCTTTTAAATATAAATTTCCAGTGAATCAACATCCCGAATCTGTGTCACTTTCTTGAACACCATTTTAAACATGTTTCACACATTATGCAAGTTTAAAACTTAGCGCAAAAGGCGAAAATTATATCCACGGACTATGAGGCGGATTAAGATGTATTGGGGCTCTGGGGCAAATTTGAATTGTGAGGCCCCCACCGAAAGACAATGAGCTCTGGGCCCTGGAATAAACGTTGTTCTAACCTGATTACCCTGGATCTCGGTACCCTGTAATTATTTTATTCTCACTTGACTGGGGCGCCCCATGAGCTCGGAGTCAATGATTTGTTTGTCACTTCAGTGAGCCCCGGGAGCTATGGTCCTTTGTTTTTTCATCGGCGCTCCGGGAGCTCGGGACCGTGGGGCACGTGACCCAGTCAGGGACGGATCCATAGAGAGTAGTCTAGTGGAACTTCCAATTATACCTCCTTGAGTATTGCCATAACACCTCCACTGAACCAAATTCATATTGGATAGGCTATGCCGAGGCTTCAGCATGACTCCGCTGTCGAGTTATAGCGCTGTCGCGATGTCGCACTCTGCCGTCGCGCTGTTGGATCTTGACATTGGAAGAGCTAACGCGGGGGGAGTTATTGAAGATTTTTTTGCCAGAGCTTCAACACCACTCTGCCGTCGCGCTGTCGGATCGTGACATCGGAATACAATGGCGGGATGCTGTTGAACATTTATTCACAATTTCGGAAGCTCCCCAAAAACCTCAAATTGCACCCCCTTGAGACTAACATAAGCGGGGCCACATTCCAAAGTCTAGGGGGCACATAATGGGCGCACATTCCAAAGATATATGGGCCACCCCACTATAGCGCAGGGAGAGCGAGGGGGAAGATAAGGATGGAGGGGTGGAGAGAGACGGAGAGTGAGAGGATGGCAGGGAAATGGAGGGGACGGGAGAGGAAGGAAGTGAGAAAGGGGATGGAGGGGAAGATACGCGGATGGAGAGTGACAATGACAATGAGTTTTATTTCCCTACGACTCCTTGCGGAGTATGAGAGAATTTTTCTTTATAAAGAACATTTTGATAGAACATATTGTATTATTAAGAACATCTAGACTTCTATTATATGAATCATATTTACAGTACGTCAAACATAAACAACACGAAACATAACACATGCAGTGACCTTACTGTATTAAGTGTTTTCGATAATTGTATAATCAGTAGTTCAAACCAAATAATATAACATAAAATAAACCTCGTACTATACATGTATTGCACAATTTGAACTCATTTACATGTAATTACATCACTAGTAAATTAACTATGTGCTACAATGTATTTTTTAATTCTCCGCTATTCACAGTATTGACATTGAATTTGTTAGATACACAAACTTTGTTATGAACACATTAATAAATCTGGAAAGATCTTTCAACTGTTTCACATTATTTACATTAAACATCTGGTTCATTTTCAAAGTATTAGGTCTGATTCTAAAGTATTTCTTTATGTATTTTGATTTTTCTTCTACTAGTGATGGACATATAAGTACATCATGATATTAATCACCTTGGTGTCCATTGTTGCATAAATTACAGAGCCTCTGAGCATTTTCATGGAGATACTGACCAACAGAAATAGGTATTGTTTTATTTCCACAGCAACATTTACATAACTTGATTCTGTCAGATGGGCTCAAGTAGATTAAATACTTCTCGAGTCTTACTTCAATTTTAATATTCTGCAATTTGAACACAGCCTATTTATATGAATTCTGTGCCATGTTTGTCTGTTTATGTCTATCTTTTTAAGTTATAGGGTATGCTTCAATACATTTGTATTTACATTTCCATGATCATGCCACATGTTACATAGTTAACATCCATCAATGACATTGTTTTATCAATCCATTTTGATTTAGTAGTACCTCTGTCGTGTAATTTTTTATCAGCCTAAACATAATACTATATATCTTGCTTTGTTTGCCTTCAATTAATTGTACCCAAATGTTTATCATTCTCTTTTCTATAATTGTTGTCGCACTTTGTCGGCCATTATCTCTATATACCATACGATTTGCGATGTTCCTGTTAAGTTTTAGTAGACTTTTCAATAACTTTCTATGGTATCTCTCAATCTACTCTACATTTTGAAAACCCTATTAGAGAGAGAGAGAGAGAGAGAGAGAGAGAGAGAGAATGAGAGAGAGTGAATGAGAGAGAGAGAATGAGAGAGAGAGAATGAGAGAGAGAATGAGAGAGAGAGAGAATGAGAAAGAGAGAGAGAGAGAGACAGAGACAGAAACAGAGAGAGAGTGAGAGAGAGAGACAGAGAGAGAGACAGAGAGAGAGAGACAGAGAGAGAGACAGAGAGAGAGAGACAGAGAGAGAGAGACAGAGACAGAGAGAGAGAGAGACAGAGAGAGAGACAGAGACAGATATAGAGACAGAGACAGAGACAGAGACAGAGACAGAGACAGAGACAGAGACAGAGACAGAGACAGAGACAGAGACAGAGACAGAGCCAGAGACAGAGCCAGAGACAGAGCCAGAGACAGAGACAGAGCCAGAGACAGAGACAGAGCCAGAGCCAGAGACAGAGACAGAGCCAGAGACAGAGCCAGAAACAGAGACAGAGACAGATACAGAGACAGAGAGAGAGAGAAAGTAACAGAGGCAGAGGCAGAGGCAGAGGCAGAGGCAGAGGCAGAGGCAGAGGCAGAGGCAGAGGCAGAGGCAGAGGCAGAGGCAGAGGCAGAGGCAGAGGCAGAGGCAGAGGCAGAGGCAGAGGCAGAGGCAGATAAAAGAAGGCAGACATACAGGTGTGCAGACAGGCTGGCTGGCATGTAGGCAGACAGGAGAGAGACACGAGATACAGACAGGCAGAGACTGAAGCAGAATTTGGCAAATAAACATACAGCCTGCAGGGTGGCGGACAGACAGACAGACATTCAGACAGACAGACAGACAGACAGACAGACAGACAGACAGACAGACAGACAGACAGACAGACAGACAGACAGACAGACATACAGACAGACAGACAGACAGACAGACAGACAGACAGACAGACAGACAGACAGACAGACAGACAGACACATACAGACAGACAGACAGACAGACAGAAAGACAGACAGACAGACAGACAGCAGACAGACAGACAGACAGCAGACAGACAGACAGACAGACAGACATTCAGACAGACAGACAGACAGACAGACAGACAGACAGACAGACAGACAGACAGACAGACAGACAGACAGACAGACAGACAGACAGACAGACAGACAGACATACATCCATGTAGATGGGCAGACTGTATAGAAAAGAGAGACAGACAGGGGCAAAGACTGAGGCAGAGATAGGCACATAAACATACAGGCAGCAGACAAGCAGCATAAAGACATATATACATCCAGGTAGATAGGCAGACAGGAGAGAAGACATTCAGAGACGTAGAGACACAGTCAAGGGCAAAGACTGAGGCAGAGGTAGGCAGATAAACAAACAACCAGCACACAAGCAGCAGATATACATACAGGCAGGCAGGCAGGCAGGCAGGCAGGCAGGCATGCAGGCAGGCAGGCAGGCAGGCAGGCAGGCAGGCAGGCAGGCAGGCAGGCAGGCAGGCAGGCAGGCAGGCAGGCAGGCAGGCAAACAGACAAGACAGGCACACAAACAAAAAGACAGAGGCAAACAGTAAGATAAAAATACAGGTAGAGAAGGAGGCCGGCCGGCAAACATACAGACATGCGTACTGACGTAATGCCTAACCGACTTATAGACTGACATTCTAACATACAAACACAGAGAATGGAGGAGGGAGTGAGATTCGGCTAGAGAGGGAGAAAAAATATATAAATTATAGAGACAGATGTAGGAGCAGGGATATTTGCGACTACAACATCGCAACAGTGTAGTCAAGCAACCAACGCTACATCACTAAGTTGTGTCGGCTGTTCTAATATTAGACGTGGTAAACTACATGTAATAATCAGTCACCCTATAGATACTTGTCTAAACTTGTACAGACAAGAGTCGGATAAACTTGTTTTACCTAAGTACTTCTTTTGACTAGTAACTATCACATTATTTAAAGTCAAACGTATGAACACGACATACCTATACATCACAATAATTAGTTCAAATGCTTGAAAGATATGTAAGTCGTTTGTAAACACAATTTAACATTATGCGATAGAACGGTGCTACACTCGTTATACTATAGCTGGCATGCCCGAACTGACGGGTAATAAGGCAACAAGTTATGCATTATTCTAATAGTATCACTATTATGTATAACATATAAACATGAAAACATAACTCACCAGGCCGTGTATATTGATACTTGTAATACGGAGCCGAGAGAACTGTACGTATATCTTTGTGGACACGTCCATGATCCCTAGCAAACTGCGACTGGGTGTGACTCAAGCTACCCTACCACCGTCTGGCGACTTACATAACGATAGCCTATGCAACCGCTTGCACGAAACAATTCCGCCAGGGTTACATAATATATTATACTTGTAGTGTTTCAGATTCTTTGTGGGTCGTACATGTCAACCGGCGTAAAACACGAACGGATTATATGCCCACGAACATTATTATTTGTAAGTTTACAACTTCATATTTTCTCCTTTCCAAATATGTTTTTTTCCGTTTTATTATGTTCTTACATACAATTACAAATACATTTGTGAGCGCGCATACAATTACGCGTTATGCAACGAGGCCATCAAATATTGTGTTTCCTGTCCTGTAAACTGTTGAGGAGGAAAGCAGTTACTTAATAAAATATCAAAGTTTATTGATGCTTGATGCATTATAATATTGTGATATTTTGTATATATTCATAACATCGCGTGTGTGTGTGTGAACGAACTTGCCCAAGTTTCGACACCTCCGCACAGAATTCGAACCCGCGTTCTCTCAGTCGAGGGTTCGGAGCTCTTATCGCTGCGCTCCATTAATGTCATCTTCTTTATTTCGTCTTCTGTAGTTGTTTGGTCCATTCCCATAGTGTCGTATTGGGCATCTTGTCTTACTTCTTTAGATGTAGGGTTCTGCGCAGGTATTTGTTGATGAAAGTCTTTTTTAGTTTGTTTTTATGTGTAATTCACCGTGTCTCCGAGCCATAAAGTAATACTGACTTAAGATTTGAGTTATATATCCTCAGTTTGGTGTTAAGCTTTATTTGTTTTGCCTTCCAGATGTTTCTCAAAATGACCCGTGCGTGCGTGCGTGGTGCGTGGTGCGTGGTGCGTGGTGCGTGGTGCGTGGTGCGTGGTGCGTGGTGCGTGGTGCGTGGTGCGTGGTGCGTGGTGCGTGGTGCGGTGAGTGTGGCGTGTGGCGTGTGGCGTGTGGCGTGTGGCGTGTGGCGTGTGGCGTGTGGCGTGTGGCGTGTGGCGTGTGGCGTGTGGCGCTGGTGCGTGGTGCGTGGTGCGTGGTGCGTGGTGCGTGGTGCGTGGTGCGTGATGCGTGGTGCGTGGTGCGTGTTGCGTGGTGCGTGGTGCGTGGTGTATGCGGGTTTGTGTGTATGTATTTGGTATGTGTGTGTGTGTGTGTGTGTGTGTGTGTAGGTGTGTGTGTGTGTGCGTGCGTGCGTGCGTGCGTGCCTACGTGCATGCGTGCGTGTGAGACAAGTAGACATATGGTGTATTTCGAATGTATGTCGTTTTAGCTAACGTTGTGTTTTTAGTTAAGTATCTGTAGGCGTTATTGCTAGTACAATATATTTTGCCGACGAGATGCGTCATTGTTCTGGGGACAAAGGTGTTATTTATTTCTTAGAGATGCCCGTATTATAATTTAAAAAAAAACCTGCCCACAATATCTTCCTAAGCGCATGCAACTATATTTGAGATAACGTATACATGAGTGTGCATGTGTATGGGTACTCGGTATTTTTAACATTTCCTCCTAGACGATTTGCATAGCAGACACCAAAAGTATGGATTCATGTTTTAAAACAACGTCAACATAACTGTAAGTAATCTATAGACTGTATTTAATAATGGACGCCTTTCTAACCTTATTTACGCAGACGCATAGGTCTAGGCGCAATACTTATGGAGAACACTTGACAGACGGAACTAACCATACGTAGGGCAAAACATACAAATAATGGTTAATTGTATTCACAACGAATAGGAAAATATTGTGACAAATAGAACATGGTCAGAATCGTATCAATGTTCAGTGATCAACTGAATATAAACAGAAGCATGGAAGCCAACACAATTACAAAGACACGGTCCTACCTTCCGAGTCGGTTGTTCGGGATCAGCAGTCAGAATTTTCACCGGGCAGCTGGGTGGCGTCGTAAAGGAGCATTTGGAAATTCACCGTTGATGCTCCAACGTGTATCCTTTCAGTCCGGTGATTATATCAATGCTGGGTGGTAGTGGTGAATCCTAGCTCTAGATGCAATTAAGTTTCTCCGCACTGCAAAGAAGAAAGACGCTGGATAATCCAAAGTGATATCGCCGGTGTTGGAGGTTCACTACATTCACAGCCCAGATACCATAACATTTCCGTCCTGGGCCTATGATAGAGAAGACAGCCTATAGCTTGGAATGCCAACCATGGACCAATGTTGATAGGCCAGTGCTAGGCCAAGCATCGGAACTGCCATTGTTAGACAAACATTGGCCCGATTTTACCCCAATGTTGGCTGCCAACATTGGCCCAATATAGTAACATACATTGGGCCAATATTTGCCCGAGTTGGAAATGCTATCTGGGAAATCACCAAGAATGAGAAACGACACGGCACCGCAACAATTAACTCTCCAAAAACTACCCAATGGGCACCACAAACAATTTCCTACACTACCCCGCCTCCGCCACCGTGATAGTATCCGACACTACCCCCCTCCTCCAACCACGCAACAGGCGTGTCAATTGGCGGCGCCCCCCCCCAGTATTCATCAAATTCTTACACCCGTAGGCTCCTTCATGTAGGCTATATGATTCAACTAATCCATTTCAATGGTACGAGAATAACAAATATATCTTTAAAGTGTATATGGAAACACCTTTAGTTATAAGTTTCGTCGATGCGGTGCGTTCTGTAAGGGATGTATTGATATTACAGTTTCTAGACGATCACACCTGACAACCCGGCTACTTATCATAATCTACGTTTCTGTTAGCGAAGTTGCGGTTAAGCAAAGTATGAAAATGATCGATGTTGTTCTTCGTGTATACATAGTCTACAATAAAGTCCGCCTGGTTTTGTAGTGTCCTTGCATTTCAAATTAAATTCGGAAATCGTCCTTCTTTTAAATATAAATTTCCAGTGAATCAACATCCCGAATCTGTGTCACTTTCTTGAACACCATTTTAAACACGTTTCACACATTATGCAAGTTTAAAACTTAGCGCAAAAGGCGAAAATTATATCCACGGACTATGTGGCGGATTAAGATGTATTGGGGCTCTGGGGCAAATTTGAATTGTGAGGCCCCCACCGAAAGACAATGAGCTCTGGGCCCTGGAATAAACGTTGTTCTAACCTGATTACCCTGGATCTCGGTACCCTGTAATTATTTTATTCTCACTTGACTGGGGCGCCCCATGAGCTCGGAGTCAATGATTTTGTTGTCACTTCAGTGAGCCCCGGGAGCTATGGTCCTTTGTTTTTTCATCGGCTCTCCGGGAGCTCGGGACCGTGGGGCACGTGACCCAGTCAGGGACGGATCCATAGAGAGTAGTCTAGTGGAACTTCCAATTATACCTCCTTGAGGATTGCCATAACACCTCCACTGAACCAAATTCATATTGGATAGGCTATGCCGAGGCTTCAGCATGACTCCGCTGTCGAGTTATAGCGCTGTCGCGATGTCGCACTCTGCCGTCGCGCTGTTGGATCTTGACATGGGAAGAGCTAACGCGGGGGGAGTTATTGAAGATTTTTTTGCCAGAGCTTCAACACAACTCTGCCGTCGCGCTGTCGGATCGTGACATCGGAATACAATGGCGGGATGCTGTTGAACATTTATTCACAATTTCGGAAGCTCCCCAAAAACCTCCAATTGCACCCCCTTGAGACTAACATAAGCGGGGCCACATTCCAAAGTCTAGGGGGCACATAACGGGCGCACATTCCAAAGATATATGGGCCACCCCACTATAGCGCAGGGAGAGCGAGGGGGAAGATAAGGATGGAGGGGTGGAGAGAGACGGAGAGGGAGAGGATGGCAGGGAAATGGAGGGGACGGGAGAGGAAGGAAGTGAGAAAGGGGATGGAGGGGAAGCTACGCGGATGGAGAGTGACAATGACAATGAGTTTTATTTCCCTACGACTCCTTGCGGAGTATGAGAGAATTTTTCTTTATAAAGAACATTTTGATAGAACATATTGTATTATTAAGAACATCTAGACTTCTATTATATGAATCATATTTACAGTACGTCAAACATAAACAACACGAAACATAACACATTCAGTGACCTTACTGTATTAAGTGTTTTCGATAATTGTATAATCAGTAGTTCAAACCAAATAATGTAAAATAATATAACATAAAATAAACCTCGTACTATACATGTATTGCACAATTTGAACTCATTTACATGTAATTACATCACTAGTAAATTAACTATGTGCTACAATGTATTTTTTAATTCTCCGCTATTCACAGTATTGATGTTGAATTTGTTAGATACACAAACTTTGTTATGAACACATTAATAAATCTGGAAAGATCTTTCAACTGTTTCACATTATTTACATTAAACATCTGGTTCATTTTCAAAGTATTAGGTCTGATTCTAAAGTATTTCTTTATGTATTTTGATTTTTCTTCTACTAGTGATGGACATATAAGTACATCATGATATTAATCACCTTGGTGTCCATTGTTGCATAAATTACAGAGCCTCTGAGCATTTTCATGGAGATACTGACCAACAGAAATAGGTATTGTTTTATTTCCACAGCAACATTTACATAACTTGATTCTGTCAGATGGGCTCAAGTAGATTAAATACTTCTCGAGTCTTACTTCAATTTTAATATTCTGCAATTTGAACACAGCCTATTTATATGAATTCTGTGCCATGTTTGTATGTTTATGTCTATCTTTTTAAGTTATAGGGTATGCTTCAATACATTTGTATTTACATTTCCATGATCATGCCACATGTTACATACTTAACATCCATCAATGACATTGTTTTATCAATCCATTTTGATTTAGTAGTACCTCTGTCGTGTAATTTTTTATCAGCCTAAACATAATACTATATATCTTGCTTTGTTTGCCTTCAATTAAGTGTACCCAAATGTTTATCATTCTCTTTTCTATAATTGTTGTCGCACTTTGTCAGCCATCATCTCTATATACCATACGATTTGCGATGTTCCTGTTAAGTTTTAGTAGACTTTTCAAGAACTTTCTATGGTATCTCTCAATCTACTCTACATTTTGAAAACCCTATTAGAGAGAGAGAGAGAGAGAGATAATGAGAGAGAGTGAATGAGAGAGAGAGATAATGAGAGAGAGAGAATGAGAGAGAGAGAGAATGAAAGAGAGAATGAGAGAGAGAGAATGAGAAAGAGAGAGAGAGAGAGAGACAGAGAGAGAAACACAGAGAGAGTGAGAGAGAGAGACAGAGAGAGAGACAGAGAGAGAGAGAGACAGAGAGAGAGACAGAGAGAGAGACAGAGAGAGAGACAGAGAGAGAGACAGAGACAGAGAGAGAGACAGAGAGAGAGACAGAGATAGAGACAGAGACAGAGACAGAGACAGAGACAGAGACAGAGACAGAGACAGAGACAGAGACAGAGACAGAGCCAGAGACAGAGGCAGAGCCAGAGACAGAGACAGAGCCAGAGCCAGAGACAGAGACAGAGACAGAGCCAGAGACAGAGCCAGAGACAGAGACAGAGAGAGAGAGAAAGTAACAGAGGCAGAGCAGAGGCAGAGGCAGAGGCAGAGGCAGAGGCAGAGGCAGAGGCAGAGGCAGAGGCAGAGGCAGAGGCAGAGGCAGAGGCAGAGGCAGAGGCAGAGGCAGAGGCAGAGGCAGAGGCAGAGGCAGAGGCAGTCACAGAGGCAGAGGCAGAGGCATAGGCAGAGGCAGATATAAGAAGGCAAACATACAGGTGTGCAGACAGGCTTGCTGGCCTGTAGGCAGACAGGAGAGAGACACGAGATACAGAGAGGCAGAGGCTGATGCAGAATTTGGCAGATAAACATACAGCCTGCAGGGTGGCGGACAGACAAACAGACAGACAGACAGGAGAGACACACGAGATACAGAGAGGCAGAGGCTGATGCAGAATTTGGCAGATAAACATACAGCCTGCAGGGTGGCGGACAGACAAACAGACAGACAGACAGACTGAGGCAGAGGTAGGCAGATAAACATACAACCAGCAGACAAGCAGCATATATACATACAGACAGGCAGGCAGGCAGGCAGGCAGGCAGGCAAACAGACAAGACAGGCAGACAAACAAAAAGACATAGAGGCAAACAGTAAGAGAAAAATACAGGTAGAGAAGGAGGCCGGCCGGCAAACATACAGTCATGCGTACTGACGTAATGCCTAACCGACTAATAGACTTACATTCTAACAGACAAACACAGAGAATGGAGGAGGGAGAGAGATTCGGGTAGAGAGGGAGGGTTGGAGAAGGGTAGACGGAGAGAAAAATATATATAAATTATAGAGACAGATGTAGGAGCAGGGAGACAGAGAGACAGCGTGCTAGTTGCGACTACTACATCGCAACAGTGTAGTCAAGCAACCAACGCTACATCACTAAGTTGTGTCGGCTGTTCTAATATTAGACGTGGTAAACTACATGTAATAATCAGTCACCCTATAGATACTTGTCTAAACTTGTACAGACAAGAGTCGGATAAAAAGCGTGAGTGCGTGTATGCGTGTGAGCGTGCGTGCGTGCGTGCGTGCGCGCGTGCGCGCTTCCGCGCTTCTGTGTGCGGTGCGCGTGTACTACGCAAGATCCAAACGAATGGTTTTAGTCGTGCCAATCTAATCAATGTAAAATTATCAAAAAATATACAATTCTGCGGGTGAACAAAAAATAAGTAGAAAGGTAAGTTCTTATATAGCGAAGCATCCAGTCCTCAGGACAGCTCAAAGCGCTTTACACTTTACTCCCTGGCAGATCTGTTTAATCGAACACCCTCTCGACTTCTCTTGGAAGAATTTAGCCACGTTGCAATTAATGTGGGAAGACTATTCGTACACAAATATCCACCACTGTCTATAGCCAGGTAATCATTCATACAGCTGAGTGAACTGAAGCAATGTAGAGTAAACGAATTTGCCCAAGCTACGTTCCAATTCTGTTGTTGCATCCCGCATCAGCATGCTGTTTCCTTGCATATGCTAGCTTTAGGCTTAACAAAGTGACGCCACATGCCGACAGCTGTCTATCCGGTCAACTTAGGCGGGGCTCAGTGGCGCCACATGGGTGATGATGACGGAATCACTGTTCACAACACAATACGAATTTATTGTCCAATAATAATAGGTACATCAGATAACTTTCTTCTGCTTGCTGAGCATAAAGAGAATACAAGGTATTGTTAGTAAACATAGTTAAACGTAGTGCATACAAGAAATAAGTTTATAATAGTAATACAAACGTGAGAGTAGTTAGTGCATAATTTTTTTATTTTAACGGTCGGCTTGCATATGGTGGTTTGTTAACTCAAACTTGTTAACTTGTTTAGGTGAATTATGGCATGGGGAACGAACCTGTTTTTGAACCTGTTTCTGTACATCTTGTTTGGTTGTTTACTTGCTTGTGTGTATGCACGCAAACGTGCGTGTGTGGGTGTATGTGTGTGCGCTCGCGCGTGTGTTTGTGTGATTCGTGTTTTTGTTTGTGCTTGTGTGTGTTTTTGTATGAACGTGCGTTCGTGTATGTACCCATGCGTGCGTGTATGTCTGATTGTGCGTTACCGTGTGCGTGTATGTGTGTATGTGTGTATGTGTGTGTTTGTGTGGGTGGCTGGGTGCGTGCGTCCGTACGCGTGTGTGTTTGTTTGAGTGTGTGTGTGTGTGTGTGTGTGCGTGAGTGTGTGCGTGAATGTGCGCGCGTGTATGTGTGTGTGTGTGCGTGTGTGTGTTTGTTTGAGTGTATGTGTGTGTGTGTGTGTGCGTGAGTGTGTGCGTGAATGTGCGCGCGTGTCTCTGTGTGCGTGCGGCGTATACATTTAGCATAATATTATAATAAAATAAAATTACAATTAAACACACCATAGGCGCGGGAACGGGGGGCAGCTGCCCCCTGGAATTTGTCCCGGAGGGGGGGGGGTTCAGACATAATTAATGTTCTGCCCCCTTCCCATTAAATGTGAGCGTGAATGTTTGTTCGTTACCCCAGAGACGCCAGTGACGCGACTCGGTGCTCCTGACGTTATTGCGAGCGTCCTGGTTCACTTCGGCAATTTTTAGAAAATCGCCTTTGTTTCGATTCTCGACGTTTTTGCCGTCGAGCAGTTTTGCAGTCGAGCGGTATGCCGCCGTATGTGTTCCAGGCTCTTTTAATTCCAATTAGAGCGATTTTATTTTGCCGCTTACAATTGCCGTACGTCAAGGTTTGCCGTTGCCATCGGCATGTATATTAGGCCTTTTGTACTATATTTATACACCTTCTTTAAAAAACTGACACATTTATGATATATATATGCTCACTCGTTTCAATGGCTTCGACCGAACCACCGAAATGTCGATTGTGTTGTCTTTGGTTCGACTTGACATATCTTAAATTAGACCTACTATAATGATGGATGACTGGATGATCATTACGTCGAATATTCAAGTGCTTCATTCACATGGTCACGAATGCTCGGGCTTAAACTTTTATGTTGGGTGGGATGGGGCAAATTTAAACGCTTTCGTGACCATGTTGGTAGCACACACACATCGTATGCCCTACTCACATGCCCAGCATCGTATCGGATCAGACATAAATATGTAGTCAATTGGGTGGGGTTGCAGAATGTGACATCGAATGGGGGTAACATTTCCGTTATATTTATTATAATATTGATCCGATATCCAATCAAAGAAATCAAGTTGTCTTCTTTATAATGTGTAACAAAAAAAAGATATGATGAGACTCGGCACATTTTAATTATGTCACAATCACACGCGATCACGCTGTTAGGTGTAGCTCTCAGTTGCCCAAGTGATCAGTACCCATCGTCACCGGTGACGATGGGACTGATCACTCATGACCCTTTTTTCTGGTCACGCCTTTTGTCAATAATCCGTCAAAAAACATGTTCATACCCGATTTATAGGTATACCGCATTGGCTAAAAGATCTTTTCAAACTGTCCGCGTGAGGTCAGTACTCTAGTAGCTCTGCGATGATGTTTTGCCGTTGACGCGATAATACAGACACCGTGTGGTGGTGCCACCGTTTGTTGAGTAAATTTCACGTCGAAATTCCTGCGAGGAATTGGCCGCAAATAACACTGGATACCTGGAATAGTGTTTATTGACATCGGAAATCTGCTATGACTGTCAAGTAAGTAATACAATATACGTCAACCAGTTTACAAACTACACGTGAAATGTAACTAATTAATGTAGTATTCGTGAAACAAAATCACACAACATGCTTATTAGAATAACAAGTTGACAAGCCACGGCCCACGGGGATCCGATGTGGCGGGCCCAGCCAAGTAATTGTGTGCGTATATATGCAACTTTGTTTTCAGTACCAATTTAATCCAAATTAACCACAGATGTTCGTTTGAAATATAAATAAATTTAAAACATGTATGAATATGTGGCCAGATACTAACTTTATGCATTATAACATGGTACACTGGCAAAGTAATAACAGTCATGTAGAATCCCTGAAATTACCAATAATTAACAGTAAATATACCTGATGCATGTATACCCGTAGGTACACTGATTTTCTGTTTCAAAATTCTGTTTCAGAAAAATACAGTGTCAAATAATGCATTTTCCATGTCAAATGATGTTATTCCTGGTTAAGGTGGAAAAGAAGCCCATTTATGTTCAGAAAAGTTATATTTTATTTCAAAGTTAACTTTGAGAAATAATACATTCTGTCAAATATTTAAAATATCACAATGTTATGATCTATGCATCTGAATAATACTGTTTTACTGTGTGGTTAACTTTTCTAACAACATTTATTTGTGCAATATTTGCAACACAGTAACAATCGTACATAATCAATTTACATAATAAAATAATTCCTATCACACAATAACATAAATGACTGGTTGTTTCTAATGCAGCAGTGCTTAATATATAAGTTAACAAATGTAAATTACACAAGCAGTCATATATTATGAATGTATAAATCACTGATGCTGTTTCACTAAAAAATTTTCGGTACTCAAGTACTCGAGTACATTATTTAAGTACTTGTATTCATAAAACTTATGGGTCATGGACTCGTACTCATTGTACTCAGATTTTACAAGTACATCTGAGTACTTAAGGAAAATATATTATTTGTAGTTGTAAAATGAAACTTTCCTGAACTATTTAAATGTTCAACTATTTTTTAAATACTGTTATTTCTGATAGAATACCACCTTACTATCCTTACACATAGTACACCCTCATTCTCTGACAACCATGACCCTAATACCCAAACATGGCAACAGACAGCATCTTTTTTCAGTCAGAAACACCCTGTTAAGCAAACAATAAGTGTAGGCTATCTGGTGTGCTATAAACATTACATTACCACAAGGGGTGTTGTGAACAGTGCATTGCTGTGAGGGGTGTACTGTAAACATTACATTACCATGAAGGCTTTGCTGTAAACATTACATTGTTATGATGGGTTTGTTGTAAACAATACTTTGCTATAAAGGTGGTGATATAAACATTACATTGCCACAAAGGATGTGCTATGAACATTAGATTGTCACGAGGAACTGCTGTAAACATTTCCTTGCCATGAGAGTTGTCTTGCTGTAGGTGATTCTGAAGGGTCACACTTTTAACGTGGTGGATGACGCGATTGCCAGCAGTAACATTGTCGACCGTGGTGACGTGACACCCTGTGTCAAGCGACCCTGCACTGTTGATGGACAGTGTATCGAAATGAGCAGCACAGAATGTAGGTGTGTCTGTCCAGCGCAATACACAGGTATGTATTTAGTTTCCAGGTCTGCAATTATCCTAGGGAGATGCCTTGTGTGGATGTTGCTAACTCGGTCATATTTAACTTAGACAAATATAATATATACATCCTCGCGTGCCAGGGGTCGCTGTTGCTGGTTACGTCAGTGCCAGCCAGCAGTACCCATTGGCTGATCGCTTTGCGAAACTCTGAATTTAAACTCAGTCTCTGAAATCGCTCACTATATCAATGGTTGACGGCAGGTCAGGTGGTCATAATAAAAAAATGTCAACCAATCGTGGCTCATGTTACATGCACTGTTTAGGAAGTTAAAGCAATTATTAAAATACACACTACTGGGATTCCCAAAAGTCGATTATCCGTCATCAAATTGGGGGGGTATTTGCACTGTTCTCACGGGTGATGCAGTCGTGACTGGCGAAGTCAATTACTTGTTTGACTCATCTAACTTCCACACTTCACATAAGAGATCTGTCAGGGCTAGTTTTGCATGGCAAATAGCCCTGGCTTGCGAGGATGAATGTATCTATATACACCTGTATATCTATAACTGAAATGCAATTTTCTGTAATTCTGATACAGTTTTAGATTACTTGAATGCTTTTTTAGTTTGGGACACATAAATATTTGTAAATAAAATTTCACATTAGATGTAGAGAGAGAGATAGTAGCAATGTAGGTGTAAATTAATGTATTACCCGGTTCCCGTCAGTCTGAAAATGTAGTTCACAGTCAAACTGTATTTTGCATTACAATTTTGCAACTTGTAGTAACTCATATCTTATAGTGATACATAATGTCTCTAGTTGGTTACCACTGACCATTGTAACAGGAATATTGAGCAACTAAAGTCAAGTCAACAAATAGAGGGAGAATGGAAACAGTAAGTTATAAGGCCTTTTGATTATTCCTCTGCAGGTTCGTCCCGTGGTCGAACTATCAATCTGAAGAGACCCTTGGTACATGGGGGTGTTGACCCTAATGTGATGGTTGCCCATGGGGTTGCGATGGATACCAGCTTCCATGGTTGTATTGGAGAGGTAGGTGGCAAGGCTACAAAGAGGGTGAATGACAGAACTATGTTCCGTCCATACATGTAACACAGTTGTAGTTGCAGACTGATAGCCACATCAACAAGTTAACACTATACAATCTAATATTAACGGGTTGATTGTTGATAGATAGTTATCATTTTTATCAACTTTCTTACATTGTCACAGGGGGTTGTGGTGTGCTGTAAACATGACATTGTCATATATGGTGTGCTGTAAACATGACATTGCCATGATGGGTGTGCTGTAAACATTACATTGCCACAAATGGGTGATGTAAACATTACATTACATTACCATGGAGGGTGTGCTGTAAACATTGCATTACCATGAGGGATGTTCTGTAAACTTTACATTGCTATGATAGGTGTACTATAAACATTACAATACCACAAGGGGTGTTGTGAACAGTGCATTGTTGTGAGGTGTGTACTGTAAACATTACATTGCCATGAAGGCTTTGTTGTAAACATTACATTGTTATGATGGGTTTGTTGTAAACAATACATTGCTATAAAGATGGTGATATAAACATTACATTGCCACAAAGGATGTGCTATGAACATTAGATTGTCACGAGGAACTGCTGTAAACATTTCTTTGCCATGAGAGTTGTCTTGCTGTAGGTGATTCTGAAGGGTCACACATTTAATGTGGCGGATGACGCGATTGCCAGCAGTAACATTGTCGACTGTGGTGACGTGACGCCCTGTGTCAAGCGACCCTGCACTATTGATGGACAGTATTGAAGTTAGCAGCCCATAATATAGGTGTAACTGTCCAGCGCAATACATAGGTATGTATTTAGTTTGCAGGTCTGCAATTATCCTAGCAGATGCCTTGTGTGGATGTATGTTTAAGCAGTATGTATAAGGAGGTTTTGCTAGGCAACAGGTCTCATGATGGATAGATTACTTGTCAGTGAATAAGGGTAACTTCTTAGGCAGTTGACTGATTTGAGTATTATTACTTCTCATCATTTATTGTGTTTTCCCATATTTCGATTCCAGTGATGTGTCACTTACTTTAATCAAACAAAATAGGTTTAAATATCTTATGTGCAAAATGGTGGCAACTTTCTGAAGACTTCAAAATGGTGGCAACTGAAGACATTCCGTCGAATATTTTGTTGCAACTGAAGACTCCAGTTTGAAAAGATGGTGCTTGATATCCAACATTTACACATACTGATTTAACATCATATTAATAGCTAATTATTGATCACACTTTAACCAATATGAATTTAAAGCAATTTTTTTCCGTTTAAAAGTAAAACCTGGGTATTTGTGTTATTAGCTGTGGTATGAGTTTAATAATATGGACGATGTTGTTGACTTCAGGACTGCGAGGAAAGGAACTCTTGAGATCGACGGATTCAGCTTTGTATAGGGATAATCTGGAGAAATATTATCCATGCTGAACACACACGGCAACATGTATATTGGTAAGTCTTACACATATCTCCTACTGAACACACACGGCAATAGGTATATACAAATGACCAAGTTATCCCTTCTGGTGGACCAGTATTTTTGTTAGTTTGTGTAATAATTGATGTATCCACTACGTTGCAGTTTTGCTTATGTCACAGTTCAATTTTGCTCGTAACCTCCGTCAAGCTTTGCTTTGTCAACAGTGTTGTTAATGGTTATATATATATATATATAAGTGAATTATATTACTATTGCTGCATGACATCTCATAAATCAATCATTCCCGCATACAGTTGTCATTTTAAAAACTTTGCCTTATGTTTTTGCCTTAAAGAAACACTTTTGTGACCAGAATTTCAACAAGATATTCCACAGAATGTCCGAACCCACCACATATTTTCTGATGACTTGGCTGAGGTTTTGCTAGGCAACAGATCATGTACGTGATGAATAGGGTAATTGAAGTGTGTTCGGCCAGTGTTGCCAGAGGGTTGACAGTGGTTGTTATGCTTCAGATGGCGTGCCTAACCTGGACGGCAAGACATTTGGTCAGCACAAGAAGATACTGGAGGGTTGTGTCAGCAACCTGTACATCCAGGGCAAGGGACCCCTTGACCTCACCATGGACGCTGTCGGGGTGTCAATATCTTGCCCTGCTCGATGTGAACTGCCCTAGACGTGGCACCCTGACACCCCTCATTGATGTGGCTGTCCAGTTGCTACAGTGCATCTTTGGGCTATGCAGAACCATCAAACTCCTAAATTTTATATATCTCTGAATTGTTCTTGTTTCTTTAGGTTGTGGGGACTGTGTTGTAGATAGTTCTTTCTTAGACAAAGTGTATTATTTTGTCAGCTTTATTACTTTTATTAACAGAAATGTAACAAGTCTTCATGCTACAGCTACATATGTACTTCAGACACCAGCACCACAGCCAAACACACAGGGTAGTTAGCTCAGTGTCAAGTCAGTCTTCATGCTACAGCTACATATGTACTTCAGACACCAGCACCACAGCATGCCAGACACACAGGATAGTTAGCTCAGTGTCAAGACAGTCTTCATGCTACAGCTACATATGTACTTCAGACACCAGCACCACAGCCAAATTCACAGGGTAGTTAACTCAGTTTCAAGACAGTCTTGATGCTATAGCTACAGACATACTTCAGACTCCAGCACCACAGCCAAACACATAGGGTAGTTAGCTCAGTGCCAAGACAGTCTTCATGCTACAGCTACAGACATACTTCAGACACCAGCACCACAGCCAGACACACAGGGTAGTTAGCTCAGTGTCAAGACAGTCTTCATGCTACAGCTACAGACATACTTCAGACACCAGCACCACAGACAAATACACAGGGTAGTTAGCTCAGTGTCAAGACAGTCTTCATGCTACAGCTACATACATACTTCAAACTCCAGCACCACAGCCAAACAGATAGGTTAGTTAGCGCAATGTCAAGACAGTCTTCATGCTACAGCTACAGACATACTTCAAAAGACAAGAAATGGTTTCAAATCATGACATCATCAGGCATCACTTACACGAAATCAAGATTATTGTAATTTATTTACTTTTGAAATGAACAGTTTTCTAACTTGTGAATGTGTTGGTGTGTGTCAGTGATAGTCAGACTGAAACTGTCTGACGATGGACTTCTGTTCAGTCGTGCTGTGTCTATCTGATGGTGGTATTAATTTCAGTCTCATTAGTGTGGGTTAGACTTGTGTTGTACTTTACAGGATTATGACACGACTGAACATTTCCAAACGGACAGCTCCATCAGACAAGAAATGACTTTATCTCCCGTATACCAGTGTCTATTGTATGCGTCAGTCCCTGTGGATATATAACAGATATGCTCATGGTTTATAAAGACACCACCTCTCAGTACTCTGTTCTATTGTTTTCCTGCCAATATTGATGAATTGAATTATGTCTAATGGTGAAGTTTGTTTTTGCTTTCCCCACTGATGGATGTAAAAGGTAGAATTAAAAGTGTTGTAGTTAATTATCCCTTATAATGCTGATTAAATTTTTGGGTAGGTTACCTGTCCCAAGAGGACAAGGTAGTTTTTTTTATTTGTTTGCCTGATGAAGGTTTTCTATATTAAAAATAAACATATGTACATTGAAATTTGCATAACAGAGAAGATTGTCAATCGAAGTGGTTGGTTAATAAATAGTTATTTATGTTGTAGACAACTGAATATGTTACATTCTCACTCACAGATCTGTGTCACTGAAACTGTTTGTTTTGTTCAATCATGTCAACGTATGTTATTTTATGTTTTTTATTTGACATGTTCTCTTCTATGTCTGAATGTTTGGCTGATTTCTAGGAAAATTTGTGTAAATGAGAATTGTGAACGATTGATAAGGTATTGTATTCATGTGTCATCTTCAGGTGAGACATAAAGGGTGCTGCAGCAATTGGTAATGTAAGATCTCTGCTGTTGTCACAGACGTCATATTTAGTGAGATGTCTTCACTCACAAAATGAAGCAGCCCTTTCAGTGGTGATGTTACCCTTGCAAGTCAGAGGCCATCGAGTGTGTGCCAGTGCCCTTTGCCAAACACATCAAAACGTGTTTGTCATTTGCTTCAGTGGTCACATTTCTCATGAAATGTTGTATTTTAATTAACTTTTATAAGTAAAAAATGGTAGTCCCAACTTCACCAAATTGTCAGAGTAAAGTGTTTGTATTAAAAGAAAGTGAATTTGTTAATTAGTTGGTATCAGTAAAATGGTTCATGGACACACATGAACATAGGTATCGGGAGTGGACCGTGGCACCTGAGAGAAAAAGCACTTATCCTGCCTCCAAGTTAGCATATTAATTCTTCATATTGTATCATCAGAGTCGGTCACAATGTCAACATGTTAGTCCAATAATATCCAGTCTAGAATTGCGACATGGTGGAATGGTTTCTAAGCTACACTGCAGAATGTGTGTATAAATTTATAATAAAAGCTGTTTTATTTTGACGAAAGAAAACGTTATAACTGATTGAAGTTTAGACGCATGTAGTACCGTTGGAGGAAGTATTCAGAAAATCACCGAACTAACATTTTATTTAATGTTATTTCCAGTCAACCTCTCGACCTGTTGTTGAAAGGTGTGCTTTGTGTATGTAAGTACCAGTGAGTGTTGTTAAAATTATAAGCATGCTGGTAAGCATATTTATTTTCGTTAAATGATCTCATTGTATGTCTCCATTAATTTGAAATTGCATCCGTCGTAAAATTTCTTTAACATCACAGAGATTACGGAGATGAGCTAGATTTGAGTGAATAAAGTGTTTTCTACAAATTGAAATACCTGGTAGTCATGTTTTGTTTTCCTTGTGCACCTAAGGAACAACAAGCCAGTGTCAACTGTTGGCGCCATTATAGTATCTTGATCTTAAACTGCTAACAGGGGAATGTCATTCCTTTCAAGTTACCACTGCAAGAGTGCTTAATTCCCTTGTGCTTTTATTCCTTTGGGCCGAAGGTTCAATGGACTTATGCTATCACTCTGCTGTCCGCCATGTGCCGTTAGCTGCCATATCTCGGAAACCGTTCAGTATCTTGTTCTCTAATTTTGCATAGACATATCCTTGGGGACTGCCACTATGCACAAGAAATCTGTATTTGATTGAATCATTCTAACTCCCCAGGATCCCCCCAAACTGGTAAATGTTCTAATTTTGCCTGTTTTTTTTCAAAAACTCTTCAGTAACTTTTTCTCTGATTTTGCATAGATATTTCATGTGGTAGTGCCACTATACACATGACATCTGTATTTGATTGAATCATTCTAACCCCCACTGGTAAATTTCAAATTCTAAATTATCACATTTTCCCTATTTCTCTACTGCACTGGCAGAACCTGGGCAGCTGTAAGCCTCTTTATTGCACTAGCCTAAGCCCACTGCCGGCCATTGTCCAAGTGTCAAACAGAATGCCACCATGTGGACTGTGATTAATGTGTAATGGGAATCCCTACTGCACTGGCATAACCTGGGCAGGCAAGTTTATGATACTGACTTGCTTGTGGGCACCAGGCCAGGTAAATTAGCATGTATCCTTGTTCCCCATGCTGCTGCCACGGATTTCACAATTTCTGGGTGCCTGTAGGTTTTAAGCTGTATCTTCAAAACTATTTAATTTCTGTAATTGCAAGTTGTGTTTATTTTGATGTTCATTTAATTATCTTTAAAATGGTTTGACTGTGGTATCTATTGGTTAAAGATATATTGTCACCTGTAGGTGACAAACATAGAAAATTAATATTCTGGACACGTTTATTGACATCAAATAAAAAAATGCATTCTACTTTCTTTTCTATTTACATGCCATGGTACTATGTAAATCAGTTCATTTTGTATCAATATAGACAGGAAACCCAGCTTTGTAAGTCTTATCTTGGTTGTTGTCATCCTACACGTGGCTTCTGTGTCACGTCGATGTATGTGTTGACATTGTGATCACTGGTATTTTGACACCTGAAACAACCAAATGTCAACCATTAGAAGAGTTGACATAGTGTTAGAATACTTGCCAAACAATTTGTTATAATAAAAGACCCAATTCTCATATAACAACACATAATCAAGCTCGAATATTTCACTTCCAGGTGTATCTTCACTGGCATGTATACAGTCTCCACTAAACATGTAAACAATTTACTTCCATCGTAACCCTTAATGATCTGTAACTATGATTCACCAAAAACCATTTGATTAATAATTACAAACTCACAATACAGTCCAAAGGACTTCAGGGCATCTTGGCCCATTTTTAGTTGTGTAGAGTTAGATGAACCATGTGTGGTTTAAAGATACATATGTTCAGAATACAGCATTGTTGCCTTATATTTTAAATGTCAGTATGTTACAATGAAAATCTCAAAAGCACGCGGTAAAGAAACGTTAGGTTTTCGTAGTAAATTATTTAATGATTTTTCGACATGCTTGTCTAGCTGTGGATATCTGACCTGGATAAAACTGAGATGCTCATTGGTTCCAAGATGAACACAGTTTATGGTGTGTAGATCTACATTTAGCTGGGTAATGTTGGGTTTTTGTTTGTGTTGGGGATAATAAGCAAAGTTCACACGATTCAAGTATGTATACTATCAATAGTAACTTGTGTATTATTTATTTTTATACAAAGAAACAATGTTTCCTCAAGAAGAACATTATTTTGTTATTCCCTAACTTGAACTTGTTTGAAACATTTGATATTCAGTAACACTGTCTCTTGAAACTTATATTTGAAAACTCAACTGGCAACATATTGTTGAATATAATGCACCTTTATGGTAAACACATCAATAACTGGCATTCAGTTAATTAAGCAAAGAGCAAATCGATTCGTACTTAAATCTAGAGAAATGAACACAAAAAGACTAGTTAGTCGCTCATTACCTTTGATCATGAGGTAAAGTAAAAGAGAATTGCCTGTTTTAATACACATGTTTGTGTGAAGATATTATTGTCATACCGATTACCAATGCCTAATATTATTCAACATGTGTGTAAATGATCATATATGTGTAAATAATTTTTTTTACACAAATTTCATCTTGTTATATCAAGTTATCATTTGATAAAGTGAAACCCTGATAGTCTAGAAACAATGACATCAGGACATAATATACCTTGCAATATACATGATTAATATCTTTCAAAATGCAGACAAATACAGTAGTGATTAATGTCCATACTGTATGAAACATGTCAGTTCAAATTGCACAATCAACAAAAGTATCTGGTAAAACAGTTCGGTATTATCCAAAGTTTTGCAAACAACTACATTTAAAACTTAACAAATTACAGCAGTGCACATCCAAGTACTGCATCCATCCTTGGCAAACACCCCAGAAGATGTATGTATCAGCAGTATAGCCTCCCATACTAGAGTACAGTTGTAGTTGTCGAACATTAGCATGTGGTCGCCTACTGACGTCTTTCTGTAGAAAGCATGCAAGTTTGCTCCTTTTCTCCTAATGCTAATTTGCTGTGCTATTTCCAATACTTGTTTAAGTGGAATTAACTTAGTTTAGGTGGAATTATTGTAAATGGCTGAAGTTGTGTGGAATAAGTGTGTGTGCACAACCAGTAGTGTTTGGATATTAAACACCAGCAGAGATCGAATCTGCCACACAGAACACTGAAACACTATTGTCATAAACAAGACAGTTCAACAGTTCTTAAACAATCAAATGACATAGTATGTCTGCATTTACAAAACAATACTTTAACAGCATTCAGTCACAACAAGGGGGCGCGCGATAGTGTAGTGGTTAGCACATCCGCCTGACATGCCGGCGCCCCGAGTTCGAAACCCGAACCGGGCAGGTATGGTATATTTGGTGTAAAAACCTGGCTCTCAACATTGGGGACTGTGTATCCCTCGTGACTCGGAGATCACGTTAATGTCGGTCCCGTCTCAATTTGGGACGTAAAAGAACCACTGAGGACGACAAGCACCCTGGCAGTGACCACCCTCAGTGCCAGCATAGAAAGGTCGGCTTGGCGATAATGTTCTGAAAAAGGCTGACTAGTTGAATGAGACCTCATAAGATCACTGTAACCACAATATATACAGACTAGTCAGTTAATAGAACGTTGCCGAGTGCTGGAAACAACTAGAACTAGAACTATGTTGTTACTATTGATGCACTTTTAGACGGTTAAGTCCACAAAACAGCGCTCAACCTTGTTCGTCATCACCACATTCAGTGTGACCCTGTGTGACTGGCCGCGAACACTGTATCAGTGACTGTCAACTCTCTTGTCTTCTTCTCTGTGATACAATTTCCTATATCAAACAGTTTGACCTCTGGCCATTTCAAACTGGCCGATGGGTAGCTCTCATAATCCCACCACTACTCAACCATAGCTTCTGAAATGACACAATGTGTTTGTGTGTGTGTGTGTGTGTGTGTGTGTGTATGAGTGTGTGTGTGTGTGTGTGTGTGTGTGTGTGTGTGTGTGTGTGTGTGTGTGTGTGTGTGTGTGTGTGTGTGTGTGAATACGCTGATCAGATATGGAGTCCTTTCTTAATGAAACATATTACAATTCTTTAAAATGTTCAGTACAGAGCAAGCAAATTAATTCCTAGTTTCAAAGACCTTGAATACAAAGAGCGTTTACAGAGACTGAAATGCCTAACTCTATCATAACGTCGCCTCAGAGGAGACATGATTGAAATTTATAATATACTAACAGGGAAATAGGGTACAGCAGTCTCATCCAGATTTGTTACATAGAGGGATAACGACGCTTCACCGGTTCAGTCGTTTGACGCAAAAATAGTTAAGTTATGGCAAAACCACCCTATGAAAACTGAATACACTGCCCCACTCCTCTCTTGGATTGGGCCAGACTCAGACGCATGGGCACAGTCCGAGCAGATGTCAAAAGCGAGAGCTGACATATAAGAAGCAGAGGCAGTAATGCCTAGTCAAGCTAGGATATGTGAGAACCTCTAAAATGTTATTCACTTTACTTTCAGGTCTTAAAAATGACCCTGCAACATTGAATTTCATTTTTGCAAGACAAAAAGAGAGAATCAGGAAGTGGGAGACACTTGAGCCGTTACTGCCTATGATACAGAGCTAACTGCACCAATGATGGGCTCGGGACATCATTCGGGAGCTCCTTACAACCCTACCCTGGAGGGTAGTGTCACAATCCTGATCTCTCACAGTTGACCCACAACGTGTGGTAGTGCCCTGCAGGGGAGGGTATATATCGGCCCCCGAGCCTTCCCGGCGTTCCCATAACCGGTGTGGTCATCCATGCCACGTGATATAACCCT
>OZ023215.1:30838190-30940690 GCA_963995525.1 Escarpia spicata
GCACATATTTCTTCTTACACCTTTATGAGAATAAATAATTACTTTGGTGACACAAATATTAAATAAATTTGCGAGCGCGCGTACAAGGATGCGTTATGCAACGAGACCATAAAATATTGTGTTTCCTGTAAACTGTTAAAGATGAAAGGACAGTTACTTAATAAAATATCAAAGTGTGTATTTATGATTTAGTAGACACCAAAAGAATGGACTGATGTTTTAAAACGTCAACATACCTATAAATAGTGTAGACTATATTTAATAATGGATGCCTTTCTAACCGTATTTACGCAGACGTATAGGTCTAGCTAGTGCCATACTTATAGAAAAAACTTGACAGAGGGAACTAACGATACGTAGGGCGAAAAACACAACTAATTGTTATTTGTATTGACAACGAATAGGAAAATATTGTAACAACTAAAACATGGTCAGAATCGTATCAATGTTCAGTGATCAACTGAATATAAACAGAAGTACGGACGCCAACACAATTACAAAGACACGGTCCTACCTTCCGAGCCGGTTGTCCGGAATCAGCAGTCAGAATTTTCATCGGGCAGCTGGGTCGCGTCGTAAACGAGACTTTGGAAAGTCAGCGTTGATGCTCCACCGGGTATCCTTTTAGGCCGGTGATTATATCAATGCTGGATGGTAGTGGCGAATCCGAGCTCTGGGTGCAATTAAGTTTCCCCGCACTGTAATGAAGAAAGACGCTGGATAACCCACAGTGATATCGCAGGCCGGTGTTGGAGGTTCACGACATTCACACCCCATATACCATAACAGTTTCTGTCTTGGGCCTGGTTGGCAGAGAATGACAGCTTATAGCTTGTAATGCCAACCAAATGTTGATAGGCCAGTGGTAGGCCAAGCATCGGAACTGCCATTGTTAGACCAAAATTGGCCCCATCTTAACCCAATGTTTGCTGCCAACATTGGCCCAATATAGTAACATACATTGGGCCAATACTGGCCCGAGTTGGCCATGAGTTCAGTGAGCCCCCGGGAGCTCTGGTCCTTGGTTTTTTCATCGGCGTTCGGGGAGCTCGGGTCCGTGGGGCACGTGACCCAGTCTGGGACGGGTCCATAGAGGGTAATCTATGGGAACCTCCAATTGTACCCTCCCCCATTCAACCAAGCTCAGAGGCGCATAAAAACAAAATAATTGGTCAATCTGAAAATCCATAAGCATTATTCGAGTTGTCAAAATATGGGGTCAAGGCGCTAGGGAGCTATGGTTCTAAAGATAAGTTTTTAAATGCATGACGACAGAATTTTGTAATATTTTCAACTGATCTAACACTAAGATGGAACCTATTCCAAAGAGTTGGTGCAGCAACAGAAAAAGCCCTAGTTTCAATGTTAGTGTTGACTCTAGGAACAAAAAGTAGGCACGAACTAGATCATCGAAGCTCTATAGGTTTTCTTACAGGAGTAAGTAGTGAATGCAAATAAGATGGTTGCTTACTGGACAGTGCCGGGTATGTAATGGTACAGATCTTAAATATTATACGATATCGTACAAGAATCCAAAATGCAAAGACTTCAAAAGTGGTACAGAAAAACGAGCAGATCATCTTGTAACTACAGAAGTTTTCTTCGTCTTTGTTTTCTTCTTATTATTATTATTATTACATCGCTTTATTGTAATTGCAGTAAACGGCCACGATGACTTCGATATGTGGACTATACAAGTTCTACAATGCGTGCGATACGGCAACAGGACCATGCAAGTTCACGAAGCGGCTGCAAAGCTTCAGGCTTAGAGACTGTTACATTATTCATATATATCGGACTTTAAATACGAAGGTATTAAAAAGCTTGTATCGTTTTAATTTATTTAAAGTAACCATGTTTGGCAGGAGAATAAACTCCTTTCGCTGTTGAAACACCCTGGTAAATCACACCACCTCCTCCCCGACAGTGATTTGTGGTTAGTTGGTCGGCTTGCAGATTCCTTCCACGGCTTACTGTCAGTCATTTTAACCGGATATTGTTTTGATCTAAAGTAAGTTAGCCTTACCTGCGACATGGCTAGGAACCGACACTGATAATCAGGTTATAAACGAACTCGTGCCATCTGGTTACACAATACAACACATCTTTCGACCCAGTGAGAAGCGCGGTGGAGGTGAGGCCGTACTCTACAAATGCGGATTGACCATTAAGACTGTGGATTCTACACGCAATGGCATGTTTACACATTTCGAACATATGGACTGTACGGTCACTTCCAATGATGTGAATGTGAGATTATGCAGCGTTTACCGTCCGCCTCCCTCTGAGCGAAACGGTTTTAAGAACAGTGTGTTTTTGACGAGTGGAGTTTGTACTTGGACCGCCTTGCTGTTATAACCAACGATGTAATCATAACAGGTGACCTTAATTTCCACCCCGACAACATTAAAGATGCAGATGCGGTGCGCTTCAATGGCACGTTGGAAGTTCACGGATTGGTACAACACGTGGTGGGACCCACACACACAAGATGGACGTTGTCATCACCCGGGACATTAGTACCTTGTTGATTGGGATGCCAACAGTTTCTGAGCCATGTCTTGGGGACACAAAGGGTAACCCTTCCGGCGACCATCTGGCTGTGTGTTTTATAATTAATTTAACGAAGCCAGACAGATTTCGCCAGCTGGTCACTGTCAGGAAGCTTCGGGACATTTATATTCCGGAATTTATCAAGGATTTAATTCCAATTTTTAACAACACGGATAAGCCGCTAAATGACTTGTACACGTCTACACTACGGGAACTGAAGCTGTTGTCGACCAACACCCTCCTGTCCAAAGAAAGTTGATAACACTGAGACCAAACGCGCAATGGTATTCAGATGAACTGAGACACGCCAAACACGCGCGCAGGCGAGCAGAGAAGGTATGGCGGTGAACCAAACTCACCGTTCATCGGCAGCTGTTCAGGGAGCAATGCAATGCAGTTAACAAACTGATGATCAGTGCAAAAAAAAACATTCTTTTCTACAAAGATGAGAGACTGCGGCAAGGATCAGAAACAAATTAACGAGACATTAAATTTTGATGGGTAACACGGGACACGTAATGTTACCAACCCATGAATCGGCCGAACAGTTAGCTACTGGTTTCGGTGACTTTTATATGAACAAAGTCGCTACTATCCGACGTAACATTGATACCGGCAACCCAAGTGATATGTACGAAACAGCATTGGACGATGACGTCATGTTTGACGGAATCCCGCTTCAAAGGTTTCTGCCAGCCACCCATGATGAGGTGAAGCGAATAATCACAAACTCGAAATCTTGGGGTTATTATGAACAACGGTTTAACAATGCAGAAACAGGTGGATGCGATCTCCAAGTTATGTTTCTACCACATCCGAAATATTGGCAAAGTCAGGCAATACATCACAAATGACGCCTGTAAGATTCTAGACCAGGCACTGTTAACATCTCGCCTGGATTATAAAAACGTGCTGCTGCAAGGTTTGCCTCAGGTACCAATTGAACGATTGCAGAGTATACAGAACTGCGCCGCTCGCCTAATCACCAGGACACGCAAGAGCGAGCACACAACGCCTGTGTTACGCGAACTACATCGGCTAGTAGGTGCCTGTGAAATACCGGCTTAGCTTTAAGGCCAACACCTGTACGTATAAAGTGCTCAACGGATTGGCACTGGCATACATGAGTGACATTGTGTAGAAACATCAAACTACTCGTACCTTAAGATCAACGGAGAAATCATTTCTCGTCGTACCTGTGCTGCTGACTGTAACTTATGGTGAACGTTCGTTATTTCAGCCGACACGCGGCCGTACTGTGGAACGACTTGCCTGAGAACATTAAACAACTGAACACTCTCAGCTCTTTCAAGAGACATTTAAAAACATATATCTTTAAACTGGCGTACGATTGACGTGATCGAGTCACGCTCTCATTTTAATGACATTGCTATACACTAATGATTTATTCGTAATGTTTTATTCATGTGTGTATTATAAGTGTAATTTCTATGTATCTATTTATTTGTTATGTTGAAATAAACTCTTTTACACTACGTTTTTTTTTTTAATAATCTATATTTTATAGTTTAATTTAATTTATGCTGCTTTGTTTAAAGCGCCTGAGAGCATTTTATTGCAAGTAGATTATTAATTCCGATATTATTATTAAATGATTGGTTGATTGCTGACGGTGCCTTTTTCGTCATTCGATGCATAAATTCGTAAAAAAATCCTGAAAACCAAAGAAGTGTGGTACTGTTTGTTTCACACAGTTGTGCCGTCAAGGATGTCAGTTGATAAACAACGAAGATACGCTAATTTTCAATACCTATAGCTTTCATAATGACACTCGCTAGATGCATTGCAGTAGGATATTTGCGTGGGTCGTGCAGTCAATATTTGCGTGGGTCATGAAGTAGATTAGGCTGTTGCGGGACACGTGGGTCGCGGTGACGGCACTCAGAGGATCGCACTCTCAATCGAATCCTTTTGATGCCGTTTCGAACCTTGTGCAAGTTCGTTCAATCAACGCTGTCCCAGTTCACTTAGCTGTATGAGTGAGTACAACGCTATATACAGACATTGGAAGGTATTTGTGAACGAATAGTATTCTCGTACCAATTGCCGTGTATCCGACGGCGTCCCAGATAAGCCGAGATGGTCTTCAATTGAACATTTATGCAAGGTGTGAAATGTAAAGCGCTTTGAGCAGACCTAAGCACTGCATGCCATGTTATAAAAGAACATACATTTTACGTTAAGCATAGTGAATGGTGTTTGTAGACATAAAATAAAGCGAATGTTGTGGTAAGCTGTGCCAAACAGATTGCAATGTGCGCTTGGCATGTTTGTTAAGGATACAGTTCCGTCGGCAAATGCATGCGACAGATCGAACTCCTTGGAGGTTGTCTTGAGTATCACAGAATCGCATGGCAATTCGATGAGCTAGCTCATTGCATATAGCTAACGACGCGTCGTCGATATCCTAATGGAAGATATCAACAATTAACTTTCTGTTGCGAGCTCTGAGTAGTAGACCTATACATATGTGTCCGGATTTCCAGGGTTTATTCTGGGGTACTGATACGTGTCCGTTGATGGCGTTCGGCAGTAGCATCGTGATATCGAAAGCGCAGACGAACTGTACAATCTCATTGATTTTTTCTCTTCTGTAGTTGGACATTCAGCAGATTGAGATGCGCTTTGATGTCCAATGCATATGAGGGTCAACGAATTTCGGTAAATCTGAAGCCTCTGTTCCACAAACAAGCTAATCCCGTGGCTCGATCAGCTGATACACACGGCGCACCATAGCTCCTCAACTCAGCCAGCACGCTTCGCAGAAGTACAGAAGGTCTCTTAATATTGCGCATTCATATCGGCGAGAATGTGTTGGAACTGACGGTGGTTTAGGCTACAAGCACGAATGTTGTCTTCATGATCACGCTCATTGTGTTTTGGCTGTTTCATTTACATGCCACCAAGACTTTCTTGAGGGATGATGCAGTGAATGATCCAGCGGGTTCTTGCGCCCACAGAAGGTGCACCAATTAAGTGTCATCATCCCGCGGGTTGCATTGTGTACATGTGTAATATCGCGTCTAGTCCGTGAGCCGCATGTAACATCTGCGCGGGCCGCAGTTAGCCTACGGGCCGCAAGTTGCCGACCCCTGCAATGTGGGATATTAAGCCCTGTCTCAGATAGCATTTCCAATTTGGGCCAACATGGTTGCCAACATTTGGTCAAGATCCGGATGTCTGTCGGGCCAATGTTGGTCCAACATTGGCAGTTCCGATGCTTAGCATAGTACTGGCCTATCAACATTGTCACAAGGCTGGCATTCCAAGCTACTGCCAAGAAATTAATGGTTGCCGATTTACAAGCAACATTGGCCCAAGGCTGGCATTCCAAGCTATAGGCTGCTATTCTTTGCCGAAGACGGAAATGCTATCTGGGTTCTCGCTGTGCCGAGAAGAGAGTGTTGGCTGTCGCTCACAAAAACCTCCAACTGAAGTGAACCTACGTTGCCGAAATATTTACCCAGCTAGCACATCTACGTAGATACCACGTGGTAGCCACGTTGCGCTGACGTTGTGACAACGCGGCATTTTACGTAGAAACTACGTGGTTTTGTTGGGTCGCAGTTACGTGGTCACAACGTAGTTTTCATGTGCAATTTCACGTTGCCACAACCTTTAGAACACGTTGATGACGTCACAACGTGGCATTTTCTACGTAATTACCACGTGGCAGTCACGTTGCGCTGACGTTGTGACAATGTGGCATTTTATGTAGAAACTACGTGGTTTTGTTGGGTCGCAGTTACGTGGTCACAACGTGGTTTTCATGTGCAATTTCACGTTACCACAACCTCTAGAACACGTTGATGGTGTCACAACGTGGCATTTTCTACGTAAACGTGATTTTATATGGTCGCAATTACGTGGTCACCACGTGGACATTTCACACGGAGACATCACGTTATTGCCACGTTTAGTACACGTTACATTCAAACAAAAAGTATTGTTAGTAACGTTGGGGTGATCGCATAAGTTAGCAGAGCCCCCAAAAACGTACAGCAGTACTTATTGGTGAGTGGAATGGTGATAATTACAATCGTCCAAACATCCTGAGGAAAACTCGCTACATTGGCGCCACCTATCAAATAGTTTAGATTTAATATGTATTAATCGCTAGGTGGCGCCAATGTAGACATTTTCCTCGTACTAGAAGTTGAAAGGCTCAGCACACAGTTTTCCCATTGGCGACCATGTTAATGTTTTGTGTTATTATAAGAAAACGTGACCTATAAACTTTCTTAAACTTCCCACCTGCTGTTATTATCATCTCATTGACATGCTGGTCGATTTTAGTCAAAATCTAATATCTCTAGCTCTTGCAAAATGCCTGTATGTATGACACCCGTCAATATTTACAAATGCATGCAGGCAGTAATCCGGCTAAAGTGTCAACTAGCCAAATTGCTGCCAGATACCCTTCCGCTTAGTAAAATCACCTAAAAGACACCATTTTACTGTCAACAGCTGCTACAATCACATCTAGAAATCTGACTATTCAAATGCACTTATGTCTGAGCAAGTGAACATTGTAAAAAATCATTTCTAAAAAATACAATGCACTTTTTTTCGTTTGTAATCAAGCAGGAAGTCCAACAGTGTGCTGACCCCAAATAGGCATGGTGATTTTGGAGAAAATTTTTGAAAACAACACACTTTATAGGCACCAATGTTACAAGCACTCTGCAATTTTATGTTTTGTAATCCCTCCAGGTGTTTGTGTTTTATGCACATTTCAAAGGTGCCACCAAACTTGGCAAGGCACCAGAAAAATCAGCACTTCGCTGTTGGACAATTTGTAATCCAGCACAACGTTCTCAGGTGGCACTATAAACTCCTGATACAGTTTTCCAGAAAGTCCAATAAGTGTTTTATAAGAAAATTCAATATAGGCAGTTGTTACGTTACATTCAAATGTATATTGATTTTTTTACCTTGTGCCCTATTTACAAAGGTAAACATCAACAAAAAGTCACCTTAGGGTGTGAATTCCTCAAAGGCTAGATGTATCAAGCAGTTCAATTACATAATATTACACAGCTTAATTAGCAGACATTCAGAAAACAATGCCACTTGCTTAATTGGCCAGAAGGTCCAGTCAGTAGACAGATCTGATAACAGGCTCTGGCTATGGCCTACTCCAGCTAATCACTGTCCTCTGACTTCATTAGGGTCAATGACAACATATTCACTTGTGTTTAATTAGCTGAAGTAAACAAAAAACGATTGATGAATCACCCTGCTGCAATGTTATTGGTTCATTTTCATTCAGATTTTCAAATTGAGGCTTAACTACTGGCATACGCACCCCACCCCCCTTATAAGACATGTGTTTCGTCACTGTGATTTTGACTTGCAGACTGATGAGAAGTCTGTAATATCCAAAAACGGTTTGTCCCATTCAACTGTAGTTTTGACATACACGTATTTTCAGTAATTGTTTCAAGATATTTGAAGTAAAACGCGTCCTCCGACATTGTGCAATGACTATAGCGTGCTTTCGTTGCCAGGCTCTCTATTTGGGCTCAACACACTGTCAGAAAATGTGACCTATAAAGTTTCTTAAACTTCCCACCTGCTGTTATTATCATCTCGTTGACATGCTGATCGATTTTAGTCAAAATCTAATATCTCTAGCTCTTACAAAATGCCTGTATGTATGACACCCGTCAATATTTACAAATGCATGCAGGCAGTAATCCGGCTAAAGTGTCAACTAGCCAAATTGCTGACAGATACCATTCCGCTTAGTAAAATCAGCTAGAAAGACACCATTTTACTGTCAACAGCTGCTACAATCACATCTAGAAATCTGACTACTCAAATGCACTTATGTCAGAGCAAATGAACATTGTAAAAAGTAATTTCTCAAAAATATAATGCACTTTTTTTCGTTTGTAATCAAGCAGGAAGTCCAACAGTGTGCTGACCCCTGAACTCGGCGTGTTCGTCGGCGCTATCCAGCCCACGGTTACGTGATCATGTTTCACCCGAACTCGTCTTCTTCGTCCTTAATGCATTTCGTCTTCGTTGGTCGGTTTCTGTTATTGTGACATCACTGACTTAGATAAATCATAAGATAAGTTGCGCATCGTGCCATTCACGGGCAGTTTTTTTAAATAAACAAATAAAAATTAAATTTAAGAAGTTTACAGCATTATGCAAACGCGTGCCCTAAGTAATTGAGTAAGTTTTAGTACTATATATAATATTATACACTACACTTTTTTGGGACTTTACAAACCAGTGACACATGATCATGATTTACATTAAAACACACTTTTTAATTCATTGCTCTGGAAGCATTTTATTGCATTTAAATATTCAAACAACAGTACAGTATATTACACAGTTGTGAACATGATGGTCTAAAAATACAATAAAACGTTCGTTATAATATATTATGATGTATTTCACAAGAAGGAAATTATATAAAGAGTATTACAACAATCACAAATAAACAAAGGCATAATAATTAAGCTGTCTACACATCTACAAAAATCACCAAAACACCAAGATAAAGCATCGTTCAACACAATTAATGGTTTCTATAGGGAAACTTAAACATAGAAAATAAAGGTAAGTTCTTATATAATGTAGTATCCAGTCATTAGAACTTACACTACTCCCTGACAGACCTAGCTATACATATATATCTTTATTATAATTTGTAAATGTATAAAATGTAAATATCAAAACCCTTTAAAATAAGTTTATAATGAACTTATTAAACTGTTCCCAATTGCATTTCAAACGGCCATCAAGAACCTTCCATTTACTTCATCCAAACTGCCAATAATAAAAATAAATGAACAAACTACCCATATGCATGTGCACAGACCGCTGCGTTAGTCCAAGATTGGGCTCCTAAGAAATCACTAAACATCTCAGTCACTCTTGGAGGAAGGCGAAGACGATTCAACAATCTCGATGTCATTGGTGCGTTTCTTTGAAGCCGGTGCCTAAACAGAAGAACATAAAAATAATGTTTAATTCAGATATTTAACCATAAAACAAGCAGTATTCATTCTATTAAGAGAACAGTGAGTTAAACATTCATGACATGAGTTTCTCACACCAGTGTGAAATTAAAATGTGTGGCCGCTCAAGGCCGCACCATGTCCGTTTTCAAAACAAGGTGAAACTTATGACACCACCGACATTGCATGTCACTCTGAATTGGAAAACACATATTTTTTTCCAACATTTTTATAACTACAACTCAGGTGAAATATAAGATAGCATTGATGAAATACACAGATGATCAGCATCACAGACTTGCTAACAAATGGACAAATCATAGAGCCAGCCATGAACACATGCTCCATGTTAATTAACTTTGTTAGTCTTAGAAGACATGTTATGGTTGACCACAACTATTTGTTGACAGGGTGGATTAGTATCTAACCCATTGCAGGGCTTAATATTCTCTTTTATTATAGCCTTATTGCAAAGGGAACCAAAATATACTGCAGGGTTTCTCACATGAGTAGTCACTTTTTTGCAAGAAGACAGCTAAAATATATCAAAATCCAGTATCACCTTGTATTTTGGCCCTCCTCTTTTCTTGGGTGCATGTTTCAAGGTATCTGCAATGTCAGCCTCCACATCAGATGCCTTTGCTTTAGGGTGATTCTTCAGGCATGCTTCTAGAGAAAAAGGAGCAACAAACTGTTATATAAAAGCAGGCTACATGAACATATATCAATTTGTTTTACAAAAAAAGTACAGAAACATTAATTTATTATAGTAAGAAAAGCAGCTAAGTCTGATGGGGCGCAGTGGTCGAGCAGTTAGAGTGCTGGACTGTCATTCAAAGGAAAGGGGTTCAAATACTTGTGCCGGCCAGGCAGTGGATCGGTATAGTTTCATCCACGATGTTGAAATTTGGGCAATTTCGTTCACCCTACGTGGCCTGTATTTTTCGGAAGACACTAGGCCGTTGGTCCCTTCTATCTGGTGTCTATGCTAGAGGAAGTAAAAGATCCCATGCAGGTAAATGGAAAACCTGTCATGGACTCACTGAGTGCTAGAATCATCATCAAAATTATGTTTGTCGTATAATGGAAGAAGAACCCTATAAATTACAAGACAACAATCAACAATAATTACTTTGTTATATAAGAAAGGCCATTTATGACATAATTAAACTTACTGTTTATGACTCTGGCTACTGACAGCTGGATAAATGCAATCTTGCCCTTTTTCCCTTTCAGGCTGCAGCCACACCATAAGCCATTTGTTCTGACATTCCTCAGCATTCTACGCACAAAGTCGCCAACAGTGTGTCCCCCAGAAAAGCAAGTAGCACGTCTGCAATGTAGTAGATAATGAATATTTGTTATGAAACTCCTCTAAGACCACTGTGAACAGAAATAAAATATGCTTCTGTCATATATGAAAGGCAGTTTGCACAAACCTACTTCAGTACAATGTACTTTTATCATGCTAAAACCATCTGGAATCATTTTTTGCCGATTCAACCAACCACCGTTACTTACTTGACTCCACTTAATATCTAAATAATCTATCAATGCTGTAGTGATAATTCACTCTTCACTAGAGTAAATGCACTGTATCTTTGCAGAAATATTGGTATATAACTATTTTAATATCAATGTAGATTTTAGCATCAAGACAAAATGAGGATTGATTTTCTCAAAATTAACATATATACCAGTTGCTTCTTGAAGGTGGGATCAGCCAGTTTTTCACAAAGAATTCCGAGTTCTTCAGGTGTATTGATGGGACTCGGTAGCACACCCTCCAGTTCTTCTCCTGCTGCTCGACTGACACTGGTCAGAGAGCGCAGTATCTGCATCATTTCAGCCACTGTTTTCTCCAAGCTTTGCACGCGCAACAGGGTTCTGCGTTGCAAACCTATCACCAGATAACTGAGTTATGCTCTTGTATGTATTTTGCTGATATGAATGCAGACGTGCCATGTTTATTATCGATGACATTTTTCCTAAAACAAAATAGTTAGAATTAATTATTTGCTACTAGCTTACACCCACTCATGGAAGTTGGGACAACAATTTACTCATTTATACTAGTGCCATGTGGTGATCTGATCAACACTGGGTTTTCTTAAGGAAAAAAGATCCTCCAGAAAACCATAGCATATCAAAAACATGTAAGAAAATAACTATCATTATGTACATCGCCAGTTGGTAGAGAGGCCTATGGTCCAAGGAAGCAACTGAAACCTAGAAAGAGGCAAGTGGACATTGGCATATTGGAGGAGATGCACTTACTATGATCCCAACTTAGCATGTTAATATCCAGATTAAAATATTCCTCAATATACAAACTGGCAGGTGTATTTCATTTTCCCAAGTACTAAATGTAATATAAGGTTTTGTTACCTGTTACTGTGACAATGTCTTCTCTCTCAGAAACAGTCGGAGATAGGATGCCTTCGTTAGCTCTTGATGGTGATGTCTTACTGGAAAACAAGAGTGAAATAATTGTCAATATTTAGTATATCTAAGTACTTGTGCAGTCTGAACGTAATGCAACAGTATAATCGAAGACAAATATAACATTTGATTGAATTAATGTACCTGGCTGCAAACAATCGTTTTGCACTACAATGTTCCTTTGACTGTCTCGGTGCACTTGGCGTGTATGCTGTTAACAGAAAACAGTGATTTTTATTGTCCAGAACACAATATTCACAACAATGTTGAAGTGAAAGATAAAAATATTTAATGTGTTACCACCAATAGGTTTTCATTTCACCAACTAACAACAGGTTATGTTTTATCAAGCTGGCAAAACACAATAGTCAATGATATAATATATGGATGCAACTTCCAGTTCTGGACACAAACTGCAAGCTACGGGCTAGAAACACCTTAAATTAAGGTAAATTGATTTCTCCATCCACATGATATACAACATATTTCAAGAAAAAACATCACAGATGAGCTGCTAGCCTAACATAAAACCTTGGTGGATGTTTCAGAAAAAAACTTAAGAAATCACTACAAATAAAATATAACATTACAACGTTAATATAGTTGTTCATATGTATGTATTGGATAAGTACAGAAAACAGCAGTTATACATGCACCAGAGTAAATACCTGGTGTTGAAGGTCGATATGTGGACATTTGGTTGTTCTGTCTTGCACATGAGGGCGTATCTGCAAACATATATCATTTATTTAACGTGCATACATACACATAGACATATGTGTTGTATTTCATCCAATTATAGCTCTCTGAGAACTTGTTGAGTACAATTAGTACATTGTCGGAAACCATCGTTAAACATTGTAGTGATTGTTTATAATGATAAGTCACATATAAAGTCACCTCGTTGATATGTACATATTTATATTTTACGGTCTTACTAAATATGAAGTGAAAATCAACCAACTATGTCCAATTTAATCTTAACTAGTCATAATTTTATATCTAGTACATAATAATTATATTTTGCCTGTGTGTCAGTCCAACTTACCACTTGCAGTAATAAGCCGAGGAGGTTGAGGTAGTTCTGCCTTGGAGATAACACGGACATTGTCAGTTGCCTCAAGCTGCTCGTCGTCTTCATCTGTATAAACATTATTTTACTGTCTTTAGAAAATAAGTAATATCTTGTCAAATTTAATATAAACATGGTCAATTTAAACAATTTCCTGGTTTGTTCAACAACTATTTTTGTTTAATTGACATTATTATGCCATCTGTATAATGTTTTTACTTGATACTACCCACTCTTAATTTCATATTTACCATCAGCATCTTCTGTTTGAAAGTTCTTAAACTTTGAAGGCTTCTTGATGGGACGTCGGCATTCTTCTACGTTGGTGTCAACATTTGAAGTGTCCACTGCCCGTCATGCCCGCACCAGAGCTTTCGAAAAAGTGTCTACGATGTTAGAAATATATTTGTTATTAGCTCTGAGACCATATTAGCCAAATAATCATAATATTTATTTCATTCTGTTTATTTTTCAATTACACGTAGATTAAAACAACAGCATGGAAACAGTAGCATTACTTCCATGCAGTGTTCACTTATTTCAAACCACATTGGCCTTTTTATGTGGACTGTTTATGATACATAATACATAAACTATTGTTTCACTGTAACATTAATGGTGAGTGGACATCTTTCATGTAGGAACATTGTTTCTATTTCTTGGATCACTGGATGTATAATTATAGCTTATCACAGCTTAACAAAGCCAAGGACCATATATATATATATTATATATATATATATATACAATATTAAGATTCCCACCTGCAAATGAAAATATTCGGACTTCCTGCAATTTCCACTTGTCCTTGTCAGCTATCTCGGCCCATTTGGCCTTAGCTGAAGCTCCAGCCTTTGCCTTTGGTGGCCAATAGCATTGGAGACCCTGAAAAGAAATCACATAGTACCAACTAAATATTGTAAAATGCATTAAAGGTTTCAATCATAGGAGTAGAACTTGGGCATATTCTTTGTAAGATATTAGTAAACACAATAGTTTACCAAAGCGTAGCGTGCTGATAAAACAAGCTATCTGAACAACGTTATCAACGCTTGCCTAGATGTGACAGCTTTGTGAAATGATGCTGTTTTTGTTAGGCAGACAGACTAGTTGGCATGTGGTTTTAACAGACTGCAGCAACCATTACTAATGTACACAGTGACAGGTTGTTCTACCACAATTAGATATCTGACTGCGACATCTTCAAAGGAAAGCTGGTACATGCATACAAAGTATGTACTGGTATGTACGTACGAATCATTTTTTCAACAAAACATGTTTTTATTAAACATAAAACTAATACATTATACAGTATTTTTTTCTTGTCGACATCTAATAATTGATGATATCCAGATAACTAGTCACTTACATTCCCTGTTGCCTGTATCCACAACTTGTGGACCACCTCCTCAGCTTCTTCGTGGACAAACTCCACTACCACAAATTCTCCTTGCAACATCTACAAAAATGATATAACCTATGTGTAACCAAGCTTGTATATATGACATTTTTTTTTTATCACCATTATAGAGTAATGTCACATTGATGAACAAATATATAAAATAATTCAAATTAGTAGTTTTAACTAATAACAATTGAAAAATGTGACTTACTAGGTTTTTTCATTAGACTGCAGCAGTATGTATTGTATTTATGATACGCTACACAACTCAAAAATTATGAATATTGTAGAATTCCACTTAACCTTTCAAACTTCATACAGGATTGCAAGGAAGACCGCCTCTCTGCTGTTTCCTCGCTCGACCATTATTGCTTTTGTTTTAAGACTTCTTACTCTGAGTACTTTCATCCGACTGTTGTCAGAATTGATGCAGTAAGCTCCAATGATTCGTGCATCACACGGTTCAGTGAAGGCTGGTTCGGCTCTGCTATGCACTTTGCATAACACTTTATTGTTGCCCTCCTCATCTCGCTCGTTTGTCACGGCCACAACCTCGCAACAAGATCAGTCTTCCAATAGAAAGGCGTTGTTGGGTTTGTGGGCTTGAATTGTCGTTTTCAACCTTGTCAAATCTGTGGTGAGCAGTGTCGTTTCCAATTCATGGATCGTCTTGACAACCTGCACCAGCACGTTGTTTCCTGAGCGAACCATCCGTTTCATCTTCTGCAGATAGTTCTCGAACAGAAATCCCACACACACATCCTGGCTGCCGAACTGCTCGGTGTCATCTGAGATGTGGAGCATGGCATGGACATTGTACACCAGGAACTCGTTGCCATACAGCTCACGACCTTTGCTGATGAAGTAAACCAGCAGGTTCTGGGCGTACTACTTGTGCATTTGCACAAACCTTGGTGACACAAGGATGCACATGGCAATGGAGAATGCCATTAAATGCTTGTACTGGTCGTTCCCGAGGATGCCTTTCAGGACCAGTTTCCCAGTGTACAACATGAATTGCCTGTATTCTGTTGCCTTCCATCGTTCAATTTCGGAAAGTCCTCTTGGTTTCTGTGCAAAACAGTTTGGGATACATCCTTTGAATCTCAGGAGTTTTGCACTTACGTCCTCTACCTGCCATGCAGGGAGCTTTGTGTCCTTCGTGCCTTTGACCCAGAGAAAAATCAGCCATCTCAAGACACCTAGACAGGCCTGGTGCATGTAGTCAATTGAAAACACCTTCACAATATCTATGGGTAGTAGAGTGAATGGTGAAAATCCCCGGTGGTGTTCTTCCTGGGTCTGTTGCCTAACTGACTGGTTGGTGTGGAGCACAATGTTCTCAACATCCTGCTATGTCACCCTCCCGTACCAAACACCTTTCTGGTCACAGCTTTCACAGCCATGATATCCTGAAAACTGCTTCGTAGCCCTCACCATTGCTCGTGCAGGAGCATCACAAACAATACACTTCAGAATCACTTGAATGGTCTTCTCATCATAGTGTAGCCCATACTGCATAATGTGATCCAAGTCTTGTATGGTCTTCTCATCATAGTGTAGCCCATATTGCACAATGTGTTCCAAGTCTTGTATGGTCTTCTCATCATAGTGCAGCCCATACTGCACAATGTGATCCAAGTCTTGTATGGTCTTCTCATCATAGTGTAGCCCATACTGCATAATGCGATCCAAGTCTTGTATGGTCTTCTCATCATAGTGCAGCCCATACTGCATAATGCGATCCAAGTCTTGTATGGTCTTCTCATCATAGTGCAGCCCACACTGCAAAATGTGTTCCATGTCTTGTATGGTCTTCTCATCATAGTGTAGCCCATACTGCATAATGTTATCCAAGTCTTGTATGGTCTTCTCATCATAGTGGAGCTCATACTGCATAACGTGATCCAAGTCTTGTATGATCTTCTCATCATAGTGCAGCCCATACTGCATAATGTGATCCAAGTCTTGTATGATCTTCTCATCATAGTGGAGCCCATACTGCATAATGTGATCCAAGTCTTGTATGGTCTTCTCATCATAGTGGAGCCCACACTGCATAATGTGATCCAAGTCTTGTATGGTCTTCTCATTATAGTGTAGCCCTTACTGCATAATGTGATCCAAGACTTGTATGGTCTTCTCATCATAGTGTAGCCCATACTGCATAATGCGATCCAAGTCTTGTATGGTCTTCTCATCATAGTGCAGCCCATACTGCATAATGTGATCCAAGTCTTGTATGGTCTTCTCATCATAGTGTAGCCCATACTGCATAATGTGATCCAAGTCTTGTATGGTCTTCTCATCATAGTGCAGCCCATACTGCATAATGTGATCCAAGTCTTGTATGGTCTTCTCATCATAGTGTAGCCCATACTGCATAATGTGATCCAAGTCTTGTATGGTGTCCAGCAAGAAATCTAAATTAGTTGGTTTGGAAGTGCCGCAGGTTATGGCCACTGGGAAGACAGTGACTGGTTCAATCATGATAGCAAATAAGATTGGCCACAAACATGTATTGGAACTCCTGAACAGGGGAAGACCATCGATGTTCAATGAAATCTCTATCCTGTCTGTTTTGTTCTTCGTTTCTTGAGGATAATTGTTGAAGTTCTTCTTCAAGGAATCTTCAAGTCCCAGATACACACACTTCATGCCTGATTTTTCTTTGGTTCTCACGTGTCTGTCTGTTTTTAACAAAGTACGGGCAGATGATGGCAAGCTGTCAACATTTGCAAGTCCATTCCTTTTCAACAGTTTCAGCAGATCATCCGTTGCATTGTGTTTTATCGTATGCTTAAATCTCCAGGACACCAAGTCCTCAGCTAGGCATGTGTCTTTGTTTTCATCACGTTCTTCATCTGAAGAGAAGTTGACCACAGGTGCATCAATCAAGTCCCGCACTGGTCCACCACCAGCCCTGTCAGTGGGTTGTTCAGAATCACTCCCCGAAGAAGGTTCATTAATGTGAACATTTGCTACTACCTGTACACTGTCTAACACAAACTTATCACTATCACTGTCACTAAGCAGACTTCTTTGGGCGTCTTCATTCATGAATGATGCTGATCGTTTTGCTGCAATCCATATCCTGTTGTACTGTGCATGACGCTTCTTCCTTTCATCCATTTTGTATGTACTGAAATAAGCGTTATTATTATTTTGAATACCTTTCAATGTATTTGACCTCAGGGCAATTTCACCACTAATTAACTGGCTAACGAAAAAAGGGATGTTGGTTGTAGGAAAGAAAGTAACAGGAAAAAATATCAGACAAAAAGTAACAGTGATTCCATGGAAAGTGAGCCTGAGATGTATATAACATTCTTGACCCATTGACTACTTCTACATCTCCTTCTAATTAAACAATTAACTTAAAACAATTTGATTTCATAATTGTGGCTTGTGAAATAATGGCTGTTTCCATAGTATGTTACCACAGTTTTATTATATATAAAAAAGTAAATTTGATGAACACAGATGTTATTATGGTTTTGAAATTATTTGTAATTCATTGATCTAGATAATAGACAAAGTTTAGTATTATGTTTCACTAGGGTCAAAACAGGTTCCACAGCATGCCACATCTGTAACGGTTTTTCGTTAACCAATAACAGTTACCCGGTACTAGTTATTTGTAAGGTAGCAGTTTGGACACCTACACATGTTCATAGTTATGCTGTAATATGTGTTGACATGCTAATTAAGAGATAGTGTACATCTTTAAATTATTAGAAAGACTAATTAAAGATCACATGGTGGATTTTCTTGTTAAACAAAACTTGATAAACCCATCTCAACATGGTTTTTTTTAAGCGAGGTCATGCTTAACAAATATGTTATGTTTTTTGGAAGACATCACTAAGTGGGTAGATGAGGGATCACCAGTAGATATTGTCTACTTAGATTTTCAAAAAACGTTTGACAAAGTACCACATCAAAGATTACTGCTTAAACTAAAGGCCCATGGCATAGGAAATGGTATAATAAACTGGATAGAACAATGGCTGATTGACAGAAGACAACGTGCAGTAGTTGATGGGGAGGCTTCAAACTGGAAATCAGTATTGAGTGGGGTACCACAGGGATCAGTATTAGGTCCTATATTATTCTTAATATACATCAACGATTTGGATGATGAAATAACAAGCAAGGTGTTGAAATTTGCGGATGATACAAAAGTGTTTAGAAGGATTAAAAGTGATGGAGATAGACAGCATTTACAAGATGATCTTGACAGGTTGATCAAATGGTCTGAAAAGTGGCAAATGATGTTCAGTTTTGGGAAATGTAAATGCCTCCACATAGGACATGGGAACGAAGAGGTAGAATATACAATGGGGGGTACTGTACTAAGTACTACTGTAAAAGAAAAGGACTTAGGGTTAACCGTTAGTGCTGATATGAAGATTTCAGAGCAGTGTGGAATTGCAGCTTCAAAGGGAAATCAAATCCTTGGATTAATTAGGCGAAACATAACATATAAGGAAAAAGAGCTAATAATACCGCTGTACAAAACAATAGTTAGGCCTCATTTAGAATATTGTATTCAAGCATGGAGGCCATATCGCAGGAAGGAGATAGATATGCTAGAAAGAGTGCAGAGGAGAGCAACTAAAATGATGCAAAATCTGAGGGATCTTAGTTATGAAATACGCCTAAAAAAATGCGGTTTAACAACACTAGAGACCAGGAGATTGAGAGGAGATCAGATAGAAGTGTTAAAAATATTGAAGGGTTATGAAAATATTGATAGAAATATGTTTTTCTCAGTTAAGAAAGATATAAGGACTAGAGGACATGATCTTGCATTAGCAAAGGAGCAGAGTAGATTGGATATAAGAAAGTTTTCATTTTCACAAAGGACTGTAAATGAATGGAACAGATTACCTGCTGATTGTGTGGGTGCTAGTAGATAGATAAAATAAAATCGACACATACCTCAGACGGGCGGGATACACATAGATATAAAGGTCGGACTCTCGATAAGCCAAGGGCTTCCTTGTCCACCTGCTACCTAGAGTTAATTCTCTGGGTGGCAATCTTGTTAAATCTGGTTAAAATCTTAATTTCCATTCTAGTGTCGCTACCAGCCACAAGATGGCAGCACCATATGCTAAGTAGATGATGGATATTGTTACATTCTTTATTTTGTGAAACTACATTTTCATGATTTAATTGCTAAGGTGTTGGTTATAATTATATTGAGATAATTAATTAAGTACTACAGTGTACATGATTAACAAACTGCCTGTACATTATGAGATAAACCATCTCCAGAGACACTGGTCACATGTGTTTGGACCAAGCATTGGTACAGCAGCTGTGGGCTAGGCTGGCTCAGGTTTCACAACAAAGGAGGAGACATTTATTTTTGGTGAGTGTCAACTTGTTCAATAATACTTTTAAGGTATTATTTCCCTTTTCTTATTATACCACATCATGAAGGGGAAGATTGTCCACCATTAGACCTAAATTTTCATGGATGTTTTAAAGCATTTATTTAGTTATAAGGTTTTTCACTATATATGGAAAATTGCTTTGAGTGGACAGCCCAGGATGCTGTGGTTGACCCCCACTGGCAGCCTGTAAACAGTAGTGGTCTTAATGAGTTTTAGAATGCTTGCATCCTGCTGGTGATATAACTTGCAGAGTATACAGTTTTTTAATCATGTTTAATCAGGTACTGTGTTTTGTATTATGATGCTTAATCTACATGCTATTAGGTTAATATGTATATATATTGCCATATTATACATTTAGTAACAGAATGTGTTCTCTATGAAACTATGCAATCATCAAAAAGAATGTGAACTAAAATCTTTACACACTATTGAAATGGAATTGCACAATTTTATATGCGAAATACCACATGTATCCAAAACACTGGAATTGCCCATATGTACATGCATAATTATATAGTAAACTATGATTATTACACCCAGGGTGTAACAGTTGCCACAAATTAAGTTGACAAGTATAAAACATAGTTTAGTGTTATGACTATTATTTAGTACAATTAGGCAGTTGTGTTTTCTATTATCTTCCCTGTCGAAGACTGCAAAGGATGCTTCCCAAATTAAAAGTAATTAGTATAATTTTTTATAAAGTATGAATCTCAAGATCTCATAGAACTATATTACAGGAGCACTCCCTGGGGACTTCTTAATGTCAGAAGCCACACAAGCCATTTTAGCCACACAAGCCACTCAAGCCACACAAGCCACACAAGCCACACAAACCACTCAAGCCACACAAGCCACACAAGCCACACAAGCCACACAAGCCACACAAGCCACTCTAGCCACACAAGCCACTCTAGCCACACAAGCCACTCTAGCCACACAAGCCACCTAAGCCACACAAGCCACTCTAGCCACACAAGCCACTCTAGCCACTCTAGCCACATAAGCCACTCTATCCACACAAACCACTCTAGCCACACAAACCACACAAGCCACTCTAGCCACACAAGCCACTCTAGCCACACAAGCCACTCTAGCCACACAAGCCACTCTATCCACACAAACCACTCTAGCCACACAAACCACACAAGCCACTCTAGCCACACAAGCCACTCTAGCCACACAAACCACTCTAGCCACACAAGCCACACAAACCACTCTAGCCACACAAGCCACACAAGCCACTCTAGCCACACAAGCCACACAAGCCACTCTAGCCACACAAACCACACAAACCACTCTAGCCACACAAGCCACACAAACCACTCTAGCCACTCTAGCCACACAAGCCACACAAACCACTCAAGCCACACAAGCCACACAAGCCACAAAAGCCACACAAGCCACACAAGCCACACAAGCCACACAAGCCACACAAGCCACACAAGCCACACAAGCCACTCTATCCACACAAACCACTCTAGCCACACAAACCACACAAGCCACTCTAGCCACACAAACCACTCTAGCCACACAAGCCACTCTAGCCACTCTATCCACACAAACCACTCTAGCCACACAAACCACACAAGCCACTCTAGCCACACAAGCCACTCTAGCCACACAAGCCACTCTAGCCACACAAGCCACACAAGCCACACAAACCACACTATCCACACAAACCACAAAAACCACTCTAGCCACACAAGCCACACAAGCCACACAAACCACTCAAGGCACTCTAGCCACACATACCACTCTAGCCACACAAGGCACTCTAGTCACACAAGCCACTCTAGTCACACAAGCCACATAAAATTCTCAAGGCACTCTAGCCACACAAACCACTCTAGCCACACAAGGCACTCTAGCCACACAAGCCACTCTAGTCACACAAACCACTCTAGCCACACAAGCCACTCTAGCCACACAAGCCACACAAACCACTCTAGCCACACAAACCACTCTAGCCACACAAGCCACTCTAGCAACACAAGCCACTCTTGCCACACAAACCACTCTAGCCACACAAGCCACTCTACTCACACAAGCCACTCAAGCCACACAAGCCACTCTAGCCACATAAGCCACTCTAGCCACACAAGCCACTCTAGCCACACAAGCCACTCTTGCCACACAAACCACTCTAGCCACACAAGCCACTCTAGCCAAACAAGCCACTCTAGCCACACACGCAAAACAAGCCACACAAGCCATTCTAGCCACACAAGCCACTCTAGCCACACAAGCCACTCTAGCCACACAAGCCACCTAAGCCACACAAGCCACCTAAGCCACACAAGCCACTCTAGCCACTCTAGCCACATAAGCCACTCTCGCCAGCCCTAATCAATGTAACTGTAAGATAGCAGTTTGGACACCTACATATGTTTACAGAGTTATGGTGTAATGTGTTAATATGCTAATATGTATGATGTTTGTAATTGTAGAAACACAATCTTAATCACCATTCTAATGTCAATACCTGCCACAATATGGCAGCACTATACGTTAAGTAGATGCTGGTCACTGGATATTGATATATTCCTGTAAATATGTCTAACAGCAATCAAGGATTTTTTGGTCAATAACTAGTTATAATGGAAAATTATTATATATGTACACTAAATTGTAGTACACAGCATATGTGGTACATAGATAAGTAATCTTCAGACGTGTTAAGTCTCCCGCTTTTCGCGGGAGACTCCCGCTTTTGGCACCCATCTCCCGTTCTCCCGCGAGGGAAATGAAATCTCCAGTTTTTCATGCCTCCTCCCGTTTTATTTTTAAACCTCCAAAATGTCATGCTATATGCTCCGTTTCTATTAACAAATATTTCCGTGATTTTCGTTTTAGTGGAATCGCAAGTGTTTTTCGATTACTATTTGTGTAATAACATTTTTAAATACCGGACACACCGGAAATGTGCAACAGATGTTTTAATTGGATGGAAACTATTACGTGGACTCGAAACAACGAATCGCATCAGTCGTTCTACAGCGACAAGCAAGGCACACATAAACACACAATGAGAATGTTATGGCGCCAACGAAACAAAGTTTGCCTCGACCGAAAAAGAAATATTCGTCAAAATGTTTACAGACATGGGTATCAGATCTACGTTGGATATCAAACAGTGATAGAGGTGTGATGCACGCGTTTTGCCGAGTGTGCAACTTGCACTTCAGTGTTGCCGCGGGTGGAAACTGCGATGCCCTTCACCATGCCGCAACGTCGCAGCACGTGAATCTTGAACGTGCCTCACACACAAACGATCGAATGACGGGGTTGACGTCGTTCTTTGTCAACCACAAAGACCAAGAAATTACCAGGCGGGTAATTGTGGTGGAGACTCTCTTGGTTGATATGGTCGCCGAGCACAACCTTTCGTTTATGCTTGGAGACCACTTCACAAAAATCGTCAAGAAATTTTTTCCGGACAGTGAAGTCGCAAAGAAGTTTTCGTGCCGTCGGCAGAAAACGACCATGACATTGATAGTGAAGGGTGCGATCGTCCCAGAACGAAACAAGTTCTGATTTGGATTTGTTTTTGGTAAATTTGCTTTGGCATTTTCATTGTGATCACTGATTAGTCTCATCATATGGAGCATTGCTATGTAACTTCTCATTTACAGAATGTATAGAGTGAATTTCTAATAGTTTTGTAAATAATATGTGAATAAATTAAATATAATTCATGCATATAAAGAATAGTTCTCATTGATATTTTCAGTGGGTGAAATACTTTTCACAATGGTGTGTTGTTTAATTTATGACATTGTACTTTGTGTATATCTGATGTTGTTAAGATTGGAGAATAATTGGGGTGTGTCATTCATGTCTTTAGTATACTTAATGACCAAATTAACTGTCTTCCGTTGAATAGATGAATAACATCTATATTATAATTGTAATTCATTTAAGGAATTACATGCTTGTAATTTAGAGAGTAAATTACACAAGTTGGGATTTGTTTTTGGTAAATTTTCTTTGGCATTTTCATGGTGATCACTGATTAGTTTCACCATATGGAGCGTTGTTATGTAACTTCTCATTTACAGAATGAGTCCTGCTAGTGCTAGGAATTCATGTATAGGGTGAATTTATAATAGTTTTATAAATGATATGTGAATAAGTTAAATAATTATAATTCATGCATATAAAGAATACTTCTCATTCATATTTTCAGTGGGTGAAATACTTTTCACAATGTTGTCTTGTATTATATATAACAGTGTACTTTGTGAATATCTCAAGTTGTTAAGATATTTTGCAATTAAAGTCTTACACTTCTTGTATGCCTTTTAATTATTCAACCGCCGCGCAACGAAATCGGTCTTTGACAGCTCGATTTTACTTTACGCACAAATCTCCAGTTTTGTCATTTCAGAAACTTAACAGGTCTGGTAATCTTCATGTACCTGTCTGTGCACAGGATGTGAAATTGTATAGATTGTCTGCGCACAGTGGCAAACCCTGTGAATTCATAAATTTGGATTGCCCATTACCAAACTATGCAATAGTTGGTGTAACTCTATACAAACAGAGAAAGGGCTGCATGAACAATTTTGTAACACATGTCATCATACATACACTGGGGGTGAGGGTGTACCGAGTGGAAGTAGCACATGTCATCATACATACACTGGGGGTGAGGGTGTACCGAGTGGAAGTAGCACATGTCATCATACATACACTGGGGGTGAGGGTGTACCGAGTGGAAGTAGCACATGTCATCATACATACACTGGGGGTGAGGGGGTACCGAGTGGAAGTAGGACATGTCATCATACATACACAGGGGTGAGGGGGTACCAAGTGGAAGAAACACATGTCATCATACATACACTGGGGTTGAGGGGGTACCGAATGGAAGTAACACATGTCATCATACATACACTGGGGTTGAGGGGTACTGAGTGGAAGTAACACATGTCATCATACATACACTGGGGTGAGGAGGTACCGAGTGGAAGTAGGACATGTCATCATACATACACTGGGGTGAGGGGATAGCGAGTGGAAGTAACACATATCATACATACACTGTGGGTGAGGGGTACTGAGTGGAAGTAACACATGTCATCATACATACACTGGGGTGAGGGGGTACCGAGTGGAAGTAGGACATGTCATCATACATACACTGGGGGTGAGGGGGTACCGAGTGGAAGTAGGACATGTCATCATACATACACAGGGGTGAGGGGGTACCGAGTGGAAGTAACACATGTCATCATACATACACTGGGGTTGAGGGGGTACCGAATGGAAGTAACACATGTCATCATACATACACTGGGGGTGAGGGGGTAGCGAGCTGAAGTAACACATGTCATCATACATACACTGTGGGTGAGGGCGTACTGAGTGGAAGTAGCACATGTCATCGTACATACACTGGGGGTGAGGGGGTAGCGAGTGGAAGTAACACGTCATCATACATACACTGGAGGTGAGGGGGTAGCGACCGGAAGTAGCACATGTCATCATACATACACTGGGGTGAGGGGGTAGCGAGCGGAAGTAACACATATCATCATACATACACTGTGGGTGAGGGGTACTGAGTGGAAGTAGCACATGTCATCATACATACACTGGGGGTGAGGGGGTAGCGAGTGGAAGTAACACGTCATCATACATACACTGGAGGTGAGGGGGTAGCGAGCGGAAGTAGCACATGTCATCATACATACACTGGGGGTGAGGGGGTAGCGAATGGAAGTAGGACATGTCATCATACATACACTGGGGTTGAGAGGGTACCGAATGGAAGTAACACATGTCATCATACATACACTGGGGTGAGGGGGTAGCGAGTGGAAGTAACACGTCATCATACATACACTGGAGGTGAGGGGGTAGCGACCGGAAGTAGCACATGTCATCATACATACACTGGGGTGAGGGGGTAGCGAGCGGAAGTAACACATATCATCATACATACACTGTGGGTGAGGGGTACTGAGTGGAAGTAGCACATGTCATCATACATACACTGGGGGTGAGGGGGTAGCGAGTGGAAGTAACACGTCATCATACATACACTGGAGGTGAGGGGGTAGCGAGCGGAAGTAGCACATGTCATCATACATACACTGGGGGTGAGGGGGTAGCGAATGGAAGTAGGACATGTCATCATACATACACTGGGGTTGAGGGGGTACCGAATGGAAGTAACACATGTCATCATACATACACTGGGGTGAGGGGTACTGAGTGGAAGTAACACATGTCATCATACATACACTGGGGTGAGGGGGTACCGAGTGGAAGTAGGACATGTCATCATACATACACTGGGGGTGAGGGGGTACCGAGTGGAAGTAGGACATGTCATCATACATACACAGGGGTGAGGGGGTACCGAGTGGAAGTAACACATGTCATCATACATACACTGGGGGTGAGGGGGTAGCGAGCTGAAGTAACACATGTCATCATACATACACTGTGGGTGAGGGCGTACTGAGTGGAAGTAGCACATGTCATCGTACATACACTGGGGGTGAGGGGGTAGCGAGTGGAAGTAACACGTCATCATACATACACTGGAGGTGAGGGGGTAGCGAGCGGAAGTAGCACATGTCATCATACATACACTGGGGTGAGGGGGTAGCGAGCGGAAGTAACACATATCATCATACATACACTGTGGGTGAGGGGTACTGAGTGGAAGTAGCACATGTCATCATACATACACTGGGGGTGAGGGGGTAGCGAGTGGAAGTAACACGTCATCATACATAAACTGGAGGTGAGGGGGTAGCGAGCGGAAGTAGCACATGTCATCATACATACACTGGGGGTGAGGGGGTAGCGAATGGAAATAACACATGTCATCATACATACACTGGGGTGAGGGGGTAGCGAGTGGAAGTAACACATATCATCATACATACACTGGGGGTGAGGGGGTACCGAGTGGAAGTAACATGTCATCATACATACACTGGGGGTGAGGGGGTACCGAATGGAAGTAGCACATGTCATCATACATACACTGGGGGTGAGGGGGTACCGAATGGAAGTAACACATGTTATGATACATACACTGGGGGAGAGAGTGTAGCGAGTGGAAGTAACACATGTCATGATACATACACTAGGGGTGAGGGGGAACCGAGTGGAAGTAACACGTCATCATACATACACTGGGGTGAGGGGGTACCGAGTGAAATATTCATAGAGGAGTTACGTAGTAATTATTTAAAATTTAGTGTAATATATTGACAAGAGACGTGGAAAACTTATGAAGATGATTTCTCACAATTTTATTTAGAATCCGATGGATATGATTGTGTAACACAGGGGATAAAAGGAGGGTTATTAATATATGTCGATGATCAATATCAATCTGAAATAAAAATGACTCTAAATACGTATGATAATTGGGAAAGATTAATAATTCAAGTAACTAGAAATGGAAGTAACACATGTTATCATACATACACTGGGGGTGAGTGGGTAGCGAGTGGAAGTAACACATGTCATCATATATACACTGGGGTGAGGGGGTAGCGAGTGGAAGTAATATGTCATCATACATACACAATGGTGAGGGGGTACCGAGTGGAAGTAACACATGTCATCATACATACACTGGGGGTGAGAGGGTACTGAGTGGAAGTAACACATGTCATCATACATACACTGGGGGTGAGGGAGTACCGATCGGAAGTAGCACATGTCATGATAGATACACTGGGGGTGAGGGGGTACCGAGTTGAAGTAACACATATCATCATACATACACTGGGGGTGAGAGGGTACCGAACGGAAGTATCACGTCATCATACATACACTGGGGGTGAGGGGGTAGCGAGTGAAAGTAACATGTCATCATACATACACTGGGGATGAGGGGGTACTGAGTGGACGTAACACGTCATCATATATACACTGGGGTTGAGGGGGTAGCGAGTGAAAGTAACACATGTCATCATACATACACTGGGGGTGAGGGGGTACCGAGTGGAATTAGCACATGTCATCATACTTACACTGGGGGAGAAGGGGTACCGAGCAGAAGTAGCACATGTCATCATACATACACTGGGGGTGAGGGGGTAGAGTTGAAGTAACACCTATCATCATAGATACACTGGGGGTGAGAGGGTACCGAGCGGCGGAAGTAGCACATGTCATCATACATACACTGGGGGTGAGGGGGTACCGAGTTGAAGTAACACGTCATCATACATACACTGGGGGTGAGAGGGTACCGAGCGGATGTAGCACGTCATCATACATACACTGGGTGTGAGGGGTACTGAGCGGAAGTAGCACGTCATCATACATACACTGGGGGTAAAGGGGTACCGTGTGGAAGTAGCACATGTCATCATACATACACTGTGGGTGAGGGGGTACCATGTGGAAGTAGCACATGTCATTATACATACACTGGGGGTGAGGGGGTACCGAGTGGAAGTAACACATGTCATCATACATACACTGGGGGTGAGGGGGTACCGAGTGGAAGTAACACATGTTATCATACATACACTGGGGGTGAGGGGGTAGCGAGTGGAAGTAACACATGTCATCATACATACACTGGGGATGAGGGGGTATCGAGTGAAAGTAACACATGTCATTACGCATACACTGGGGGTAGGGGGTACCGAGTGGAAGTAACACATGTCATCATACATACACTGGGGATGAGAGGGTATCGAGTGAAAGTAACACATGTCATTATGCATACACTGGGGGTAGGGGGTACCGAGTGGAAGTAACACATGTCATCATACATACACTGGGGGTAGGGGGTACCGAGTGAAAGTAGCACATGTCATCATACATACACTGGGGGTGAGGGGGTACCGAGCGGAAGTAGCACATGTCATCATCATACATACACTGGGGGAGAGAGGGTAGCGAGTGGAAGTAACACATGTCATCATACATACACTGGGGGAGAGAGGGTAGCGTACGATAATTGGGAAAGATTAATAATTCAAGTAACTGGAAATGGTTTATCAAAGACAATGACCATCGGAAATATATATAGACCCCCAAGGTCATGTAACGAAAATATTCCACAATTTACTTATGAATTTTCCTCAGCATTATCATCTCTGAAAAACAGCAATAATAATAATAATCTCATTACAGCAGGGGATTTTAATATAAATTTACTTAAAATAAATGAAAACAGAATATACAGTGATTTTTTTTTATACCTTAACATCTCATAGTGTTTACCCCCAAATTAGGTTCCCAACTCGTTTCACTACAATAAACGGAACACTAATACATAACTTTTTTGCTCACTAAATCAAGTACTGCTGGGATTTTCACATACACTTCCTCGGACCATCAACCTGATTTTCTAATTATAGACACTATTCCTAATGCTGAATTCCCTCCTAAATTTGTAAAAATTAATACACAAAGTGTTGAAGCTATGCAGAAAGTTAATATTGAAATTGGTTCTTATAAATTATACAACAAATTACATAAAAAACAAAATGAAGATCCCAACTTACATACACTGTGGTTGAGGGGGTAGCGAGTGGAAGTAACACGTCATCATATATACACTGGGGGTGAGGGGTACCGAGCGGAAGTAGCACATGCCATCATACATACACTGGGGGTGAGGGGGTACCGAGTGGAAGTAGCACATGTCATCATACATACACTGGGGATGAAGGGGTACCGAGTGGAAGTACCACATGTCATCATACATACACTGGGGGTGAGGGGTACCGAGCGGAAGTAGCACATGCCATCATACATACACTGGGGATGAAGGGGTACCGAGTGGAAGTACCACATGTCATCATACATACACTGGGGGTGAGGGGGTACCGAGCGGAAGTACCACATGTCATCATACATACACTGGGGATGAAGGGGTACCGAGTGGAAGTACCACATGTCATCATACATACACTGGGGGTGAGGGGGTACCGAGTGGAAGTACCACATGTCATCATATATACACTGGGGGTGAGGGGTTACCGAGTGGAAGTACCGCATGTCATCATATATACACTGGGGGTGAAGGGGTACCGAGTGGAAGTACCACATGTCATCATACATACACTGGGGATGAATGGGTACCGAGTGGAAGTACCACATGTCATCATACATACACTGGGGGTGAGGGGGTACCGAGTGGAAGTACCACATGTCATCATATATACACTGGGGGTGAGGGGGTACCGAGTGGAAGTACCACATGTCATCATACATACACTGAGGGTGAGGGGTAGTGAGTGGAACTACCACATGTCATCATATATACACTGGGGTGAGGGGGTAGCGAGTGGAAGTAACATGTCATCATACATACACAATGGTGAGGGGGTACCGAGTGGAAGTATCACATGTCATCATACATACACTGGGGGTGAGGGGTAGCGAGTGCAAGTACCACATGTCATCATACATACACTGGGGGTGAGAGGGTAGCGAGTGGAAGTAACACATGGGTGTACCGAGTGGAAGTAACACATGTCATCATACATACACTGGGGGTGAGGGGTAGCGAGTGGAAGTACCACATGTCATCATACATACACTGGGGGTGAGGGGGTACCGAGTGGAAGTACCACATGTTATCATATATACACTGGGGGTGAGGGGGTACCGAGTGGAAGTACCACATGTCATCATATATACACTGGGGTGAGGGGGTACCGAGTGGAAGTACCACATGTCATCATATATACACTGGGGGTGAGGGGTAGCGAGTGGAAGTACCACATGTCATCATATATACACTGGGGTGAGGGGGTAGCGAGTGGAAGTAACACGTCATCATACATACACAATGGTGAGGGGGTACCGAGTGGAAGTAACACATGTCATCATACATACACTGGTGGTGAGGGGTAGCGAGTGGAAGTACCACATGTCATCATACATACACTGGGGGTGAGAGGGTAGCGAGTGGAAGTAACACATGGGTGTACCGAGTGGAAGTAACACATGTCATCATACATACACTGGGGGTGCGGGGATACCGAGTTGAAGTAACACATGTCATCATACATACACTGGGGGTGAGAGGGTACTGAGTGGAAGTAACACATTTCATCATACATACACTGGGGTGAGGGAGTACAGAGTGGAATTAACACGTCATCATACATACACTGGGGATGAGGGGGTACCCAGTAGAAGTAACACATGTTATCATACATACACTGGGGATGAGGGGGTATCGAGTAAAAGTAACACATGTCATCATACATACACTTGGGGTGAGGGGTACCGAGTGGATGTAACACATGTCATCATACATACACTGGGGGCTAGGGGGTAGCGAGTGGAAGTAACACATGTCATCATACATACACTGGGGGTGAGAGGGTAGCGAGTGGAAGTAACACATGGGGGTACCGAGTGGAAGTAACACATGTCATCATACATACACTGGGGGTGCGGGGATACCGAGTTGAAGTAACACATGTCATCATACATACACTGGGGGTCAGAGGGTAGCGAGTGGAAGTAACACATGTCATCATACATACACTGGGGTGAGGGGGTACCGAGTGAAATATTCATAGAAGAGTTGGGCAATTCCATGAAAAATGGTCTTTGGAACCAAAATTTTGTTTATGCAAATATCAATTTTTTTTACACTATATTAAAGGGAAATATGTCTTCTTCCTTGCACATGAAAAAGTATATAATTATCTCTATTCTAGATCAGTTTACAGCAGTTTAAGGCCAAGGCGTTACAAGGTATTAATTAGTAAACGTAATGTGACTAAACAGGCATATATTCATAAGATGAATAGAGCACTGATAAACAGAGGATTCACCCTTTTATATGCTTAAAATGGATTATGTATATATCCCCTTACATGATATCATATAATTTATAGAATTATTTGGAAATTACATAATTATTGTAATTTTATAACGACCCCTTGTCACTCCGTGACTTGTCACTCCGTAACAAATAATTCAGTTTTTTAGATTTCCTAAACAAAAAAATAAGTTAAAGTTAACAAAACTCCTACCATCTAATTATTACTTATATTTAACAAGTACATGTCATTTACTATTTAAATAATTAAGAACTATTTTATAAAAGTTAATTACAAAGTTGTCACTCCGTAACTCCACGACGTCACTCCATAACGACATCGACACAAAAATGGTCCCATTTAAGATTTATAACTAGCTTTTGTTTTACATTTCAGTAATTCCAGTATTCACCAGGTGGAACTACAATGTATGCATATTTCCCACAATTGTTATATACTTCCTTTCTGTATCAATTTATTCCAAGTCTAGGTACTATGAAATCCTATTGGCAATCTGCTACCATCTGACAGCTTCGTGATCATCACCAGGTAAACATTTTTGTGTATACTTTATGACAAATGTGTTGATCAACTGTAATGGAAAATGTACCATTAATTTGATGATTACGCATTAATAAACAAAATACAAAACAATATAAGTAACACCACTTCTTTGTTTCACATGGCTGCTTTTCTTAACTATGAAATACTTCATATTCCAAATGTAAGCAGTCATTTGTAACTATATTAAATTGAATTATTTTATTTCAATAACCATGCCTCTTACTGGTGCGGAGCGACAGAAGCGCCACAAAGAGAAAAAAATACTTCAAAATGGGGCAGGTCATATGCGACAGCTTGATGCATAGCGGAAGAAACATGCTCGTCTTGCCAACCTTGACAAGGCACGAAATGCGGAATGCATCAGGCAGAGACGCTGTCGCAACAATAGAAAACAGAATGTCAATCATGGTCATAACGGTGACACAGAGTTTGTGTATAAGTCACCCTCAACCCTCGGAAAAGCTGTGAAGCGTGTCATGACCGCAACGCCAAACTCCCCACGAAAATGTGCAGCCATTATGGGATGTCTGTCCATTAACCATCATCATGACTGGCCGAGCGCAAGCGGAAGTCACCAAAACAAACTGGACATTGCTACTGTGAAAGCTGTTACTGACTTCTATGAGCAGCCAGACATTTCATGGACTGCACCAAGAAGGAAGGACTACATCATCATCAGGACCGGCACAGAGAAGGCGAAGATCCAGAAGAAGTACCTGATGATGACGGTTAATGAAGCTCACAGCCTCTTCTGCGATGCAAACCCAGATATCAAAATTGGCAGGTCTAAATTTGCTGACCTTCGACCAAAACACGTATGGCTCAATGCAAAGTTCCCCCACAATGTATGCTCATGCAAGTATCACGAGAATAATAGGCTTCTACTTGAATCCCTCAAATGTTAAGTTTCTGTGACTTTCTACAGACCATAGTGTGCCGCCAAGATGCTGATAAATGTATGCTAGGACGATGTGAGGAATGTCGTAACAAGTTCAAGGTACAAGACGCAGGAGCTGAAGTTGTGAAGCAACTTGACTACTTCAAACAGCACATTTTCATCAAACGCAAGCCAATTCATTTGAGGAGAAGAGAAGAGCTGTTAATGGGCGTAACATTGTGGTTCAGGTTGATTTCGCTGAGAACTACATGGCCATCGATCAAGATGAGAACCAAAGTGCTCACTGGAATCAGTCACAAGTCACCCTTTTCACCATCTGCACTTGGATAGACACAGACATCATTGAATCCTCTGTCATCGTAAGTGATGATATGGTACATGGGAAGTTGGCTGTCAGTTGCTTTCTGGGCAAAATCATCGAAAATCTGAAAGCAAAGCATCCAACAATTGAGAAGATCGACTTTTTCTCTGATGGTGCCAGCAGCTAGTTTAAGCAGAAATACATGTTCACAAATCTCACGTTCATGCAAGAGATCTACAATGTTTCCATCACATGGAACTTCTTTGCCACGTCGCATGGAAAAGGACTGGTTGATGGAATTGGAGGTGATGTAACGCAGCGTGTCTGGCTGGCAAACCTAACCGGAGATCGAGCATCAGATGTGGAATCTTTTGCCAGAATAGCAGCCAAACACTGCAAGAAAAGTCAGGTTCAGTTGGTTCTGGCCAGCCAGATAATGGAAGGCACAGCTGCACTGGAGAATTGATGGTTGGGGATACAGTCACTTCCAAAGACACACATGATGCATTGCATCATCCCTATCCGCCGTTATGTTGTGAGGTGTGCAACATATTCATCTGCTGAACATTTCGACACCATCAGCCTGTATGCGGACACTGGTGTTGCTTTTGACCTAGTCAAACAACCAGTCGTCAAGCAGGACAGTGCACGCATTGGTGACTTTATCGCCGTGGAGATGTGTGGCAAGAAAAACAGGAAGCGTTTTGTTGCTCAGGTTGTCGACTCAAGTGATGACTGTTTGGAACTGTCAATCCTACGAAAGGCAGACCTGGACCAGTCTGGGAAAGCGTATGTTTTCCCAGTGAATGCAGACAAGTCCTGGATTAACTTGGATGAAGTTATACGTGTCCTTCCTCCACCAACTTGTGATAATTGCAACCACTACCTCTTTGATGACAAAGTCTGAGCCAACAATAACCACTGTGCATGTGGTTTAACATCCTTAATTTGAACAATGCTCTTAAATTAACATGTACTATTTAGTGTTTAAGTGGTTCTTAACTAGTCAACTGAACAATGACATCAAGTTTTAAGAGTGACAATGATATAACAAGAGTGCCTGAGTAATTGAAATTATAATCATGATGGACAATAACAATGAAGAATCCGTCTCATCACGCCGTAACATCAATCCGTGACGATAGCAGCCTTGCTAATTAGTTAAGTAATTACAACTACAATTATTTTTTGAAGTTTTAGAATGGCATGTTGCAAGGCTACATATGTAATGTGTTTAATGATATACAAACCTTGACACAGGACATGGTACGAGAGCTGAATTTGAAGTTAGTGTAACCATGAGCAGATTATGTGCAAAAGACTGCGTCACTCCGTAACGTGTCACTAATTACTTAATTACTGTTAAAGTTATCAGTGATTTTCAATATGTTCACCTGTTGTCTGAGGCTAACTCTGTGGCCAACAGTATTTGATGTTCAACTGACATATATGTTGCATATTAAAATATGTATTTAAAAAGAAATGTCATATTTGTAGTCAAATGTCACTCCGTAACATCATGGAATTGCCCTGTAGTATATTCTATCAGCCATACAACAAATAATGATACAACAATTACATCGCGGATTAGGAATAAGTTTCATATTGTAGGTTGGTGGTGAAGCTGCCTCTCTCACGTCAGCCTAAGGTGAGACAGCTGAAGTAAACGATAGGTGAAGCACTGGACGAAATTAACCGTTTAAAGGTTACGTTGTCGAAATATGATATCAGCCCCATGTCTACTCCAGCAACTTCACTGAACTCGAGTATAAGCTCAGTATCATCTGCTGATTATTCACCGATGCATATCAACTCGGCTGATTCCAACGCACCTACGCGTATACCAAATATATATGTTCCACAGTTCACCCCAGCCAAGAAGTAGTTTCTGAGATGTCTTCACCTACAACGGCAGCATTGGAGCTGGCCAAGCAACTTGACATCACACTCAGGTCACACAGAGTAGATGCTCTAATCCCCTTCACAACGACTATGTCGTGTATAAGTCCACAAGCTAGTGGCAGAGGATGTTGATACGTTCCGTCAAACACCAGTGTTTCCCCTGGCATATGACAAGTGAGGCGGGCCGCCTCACCGTTTTTCTATGCCGCCTCGCCCAAAATTTGCCTAAATTGCCGCCTCGTAGCTATTTCGTACGCCCTTTTGTTTCGTTCTTTCGTGATATATTCAGCACCGGTACGAAAGGACCCCACAAAGTCACTTATATTCCTCCAAAATCGCAGATTTGTATAAACATCGTTTAGTCGTCTTAACGATAACGTCGTTAAGATGACTAAACTAAGATACTATGCAAAATATCTACGTAGTTAAGAGTGCATGCGTGCAGGGAAATCATATATTTTGTTGAGCTCTGTTATTACATTAAGTTTTTTATGTATTGAGTTACTCTGATTCTGCTCGATTAAGGTGGTAGGATGGCCTATGACATGCTCGTTTTGACTTAAATCAAATTAATAAATGTTTTGAAGATAAAGTAACAATTTTTTCTCAGACAATGCCTAACACATTAAACAATACTCCAGACCAAAAAGAACTGATTTGTTATGTTGTTTAGTGATATTTAGATATGTTTAAAGACAATTAAAAAATATGTCAAAAATCACCAAAAAAAGGCATTTTATTTCATTTTGAGAAACTCCCCAAAAGAAAATTTGTTATGGTTGTAAGTACAAATATGTTATTGACATTCATACAGGTTTTTTTGTAAACAAATGCATATTAAGTTTGATACAGCTTCATAAACATTTTGTTACAATGTTGAAAGACAGCAAAAATCCGTACTGCATTTTTTGGCACGACCCCTTCTCCAAACATAAAACCATCCAGTGCAATTTTGGGTAAACACAAGTCGAGTTCATATGCCAAGTTATGGTTTTGTAAGTATTGTAGTTTTTTTAAAGTTACATTAAGTAATACTTCCTGGTTGATGCTTGTTTTTTGCTTAGAAATGTGACTTTTTCACTGGCATGTGGTTTATTTCAACACAATTTGACAGACACTTCAATTACTGAGATTTCCCCCTAAGGTTTTCCCCGCTAATGATATTGTGTTAGGAAGGGCCATGTGTTGAAGGGGTCAGCCCACTGTTGGTTTTCCCATAGGCGACCATGTTAACGTTTTGTCTGATTACAAGAAAACATGACCTGCAAAATGTCTTAAACTCCTCACCTGCTGTTATTATCATCTCACTGACATGCCGATAGATTTAACAAAAATTGCATACTTCCAACTCTCGTAAAATGCCTGTATGTGTGACACCCTTCAATATATGTGTTTTATAAGAATATTCAATACAGCGAGTTGTTAAATGTTACATTCAAATTTATATTGATTTTATGACCTTGTGCCCTATTTACAAAGGTAAAAATCAACAAAGTCACCTTAGGGTGTGAATTCTCAAAAGGCCAGATGCCTTATGCAGTTTAGTTACATAATATTACACAGCCTAACAAGCAGAAATTCAGAAAACAATGCCACTTGCTTGATTGGCCAGAAGGTCCTGCCAGTAGACAGTATCTGATAACAGGCTTGGGTTACAGCCAACTCCAGCTAGTCACTGTCATCAGGCTTCATTAGGGTCAATGACAAGATCTTCAAGTGTGTTTAACTAGCAGAAGTAAACAAAAAAGATTGATGGATCACCCTGCTGCAATGTCATTGGTTCATTTTCATACAGATTTGCAAATTGAGGCTTAACTAGTAGCATGCCTCCTTATAAGACATGTGTTCCGACACTGTGATTTGGACTTGCAGACTAATGAGAAGTCTGTAATATCCAAAAACGGTTTGTCCCGTTCAATTGTTGTTTTGCCATACACATATTATCAGTGATTGTTTCAAGATAGTTGAAGTAAAATGCGTCCTCCATGATTGTGCAATGACAATAGCATGCTTCCGTTGCCAGGGTCTTTATTGGGGTCAGCCCACTGTTGGTTTTCCCATAGGCAACCATGTTAATATTTTGTCTGATTATAAGAAAACATGACCTATAAAATGTCTTAAACTTCTCACCTGCTGTTATCATCATCTCATTGACATGCCGATAGATTTTAACAAAAATAGCAACTATAAAAAGTGATAACAAAAAGTTACATGAAGATTTTTAATTGTGGTATCACGGCCGGTATTGCCAGGATCAGGCATATTAAAATGATCATGATAAATATGCATATGAACGCGATACCATGTGTATCACATTATCATTATGACTGGTGATGACTGATGCAAACAACAAGTGGCTGTCGGTGTGCAACAATGTGAACGCTGTCCGGAGTCCTTGCTCTCATTCCGCCCAAGGCACAGCTGTATTATAAGATCCACCAGTACAGCCATGGTCTTTAGCAATGCTGTCAAATGTTTGACAGTATAACAAATATCTTCTACAATTGAGATTGCCTGTCATCCGTAGCCAACATGTAACAAGACCGATTATTAGGTGCATAATTAATTAACAAGATTTAACAAGATTGCCACCCAGAGAATTAACTCAAGGTGGCAGGTGGACAAGGAAGCCCTTTGGCTTATCGAGAGTCCGACCCTTTTATCTATGTGTATCCCGCCCGTCTGAGGTATGTGTCGATTTTATTTTTAAACATATTCACGCTACTAGCACCCACACAATCAGCAGGTAATCTGTTCCATTCATTTACAGTCCTTTGTGAAAATGAAAACTTTCTTATATCCAATCTACTCTGCTCCTTTGCTAATGTAAGTTCATGTCCTCTAGTCTTTCTTAACTGAGAACAAAATATTTCTATTCAATATTTTAAACACTACTATCTGATCTCCTCTCAATCTCCTGGTCTCTAGTGTTGTTAAACCGCATTTTTGTAGGCATATTTCGTAACTAAGATCCCTCAGTTTTGGTATCATTTTAGTTGCTCTCCTCTGCACTCGTTCTAGCATATCTATGTCCTTCCTGCGATATGGCCTCCACGTTTGAATACACTATTCTAAATGAGACCTAACTATTGTTTTGTACAGCGGTATTATTAGCTCTTTTTCCTTATACGTTATGTTTCGCCTAATTAATCCAAGGATTTGATTTCCCTTTGAAGCTGCAATTCCGCACTGCTCTGAAACCTTCATATTAGCACTACTGGTTAACCCTAAGTCCTTTTCTTTTACAGTAGTACTTAGTACAGTACCCCCCATTGTATATTCTACCTCTTCATTCCCATGTCCTGTGTGGAGGCATTTACATTTCCCAAAATTGAACAGCATTTGCCACTTTTCAGACCATTTGATCAACCTGTCAAGATCATCTTATAAATGCTGTCTATCTACATAACTTTTAATCCTTCTAAACATTTTTGCATCATCCGCAAATTTCAACACCTTGTTTGTTATTTCATCATCCAAATCGTTGATATATATTAAGAATAATATAGGTCCTAATACTGATCCCTGTGGTACCCCACTCAATACCAATTTCCAGTTTGAAGCCTCCCCATCAACTACTACACGTTGTCTTCTGTCAATCAGCCATTGTTCTATCCAGTTTATTATACCATTTCCTATGCCATGGGCCTTTAGTTTAAGCAGTAATCTTTGATGTGGTACTTTGTCGAAAGCTTTTTGAAAATCTAAGTAGACGATATCTACTGGTGATCCCTCATCTACCCACTTAGTGATGTCTTCCAAAAAACATAACATATTTGTTAAGCATGACCTCGCTTTAAAAAAACCATGTTGAGATGGGTTTATCAAGTTTTGTTTAACAAGAAAATCCACCATGTGATCTTTAATTAAGTCTTTCTAATAATTTACAAATCACTGATGTTAAACTCACTGGTCTATTGTTCTCTGACTTGTTTCTCGAACCTTTTTTGAATATTCTAAAGGAACCACTCCCTCTTCTAATGACAAGTTGAAAACTGTTGCAAGCGGTATGCTAATTTGTTCTACAATTTCCAATAGTAGTTTGCGTGGAATACCATCCACTCCAGGTGATTTATTATCCTTCATAGCCCTAATTTTCTTAGCTACCATTTCCGGGGTTACAATTAATTGTCCTAAATAGTCTGAATCTGCCCCCTTGAACTTAGCCTCTGGTACTGGCATGAACTAATATCTTCCCTGGTAAACACTGAACTAAAGTTCTCATTCAGGTCTTCTGCCATTAAGAATCCCTCTGATATTATATTTCCAGCACTATCTTCTAGAGGACCGACCTTATCTTGAACTTTCTGTTTGCTTCGAACATATGCATAAAAACTCTTGCTGTCCTGTTTTATATTACTAGCTAATTGTTGTTTGTAGCTTCTATTTGAATTTCTAATTTCCGCTGTAGCTTGGTTAAGTGCTTCTTTATAACTGTTGTAGTCTTCATCATTTCCAGTACATCTATATGACTTCCACATCATTTGTTTATACTTAATTTTTCTAATGGCTTCTTTCGATAACTGTTTCTTTTTGGACCGTTTTCCTTGTTTTTTGAAGGGTACAAATTTATCGACTATGCACTTAATTTCACTCTTTAATATATTCCAGCATTCTGTTGCCGTCTTATTTTTTAGTGTGTTATTCCAGTCTATCTTTGCTAAATATTTCCTCATTTCATTATACCTTCCTTTGTGGAAATTTCTCCTATACTGCTTTTTACTATTCCTTTCTGATTTTACTTTGATGGTAAAATGTATCTGGTTGTGATCGCTACTCCCCAGTGGCTCACATATCTTGACATTGTCAACTAATTCATTCTATGAGGACAAAACTATGTCTAACACATTCTCACCCCTGGTTGGTTCTAGCACATGTTGAGAAAGGAATGTATCTTGAACTAAAACTAAAAACTTGTGGTCCTCTCTCCCCATACTCTGTAGAGATTTCCATTGTATATGCCCATGGTTAAAATCCCCCATAATAATACAGTCCCGTTTGCTTACTTCCCTTATAGCGTTTTGTATTTTTTCATTCTCTTCTATGCTTATGTTTGGACTTCGATAAACTAACCCAACTGTTAACGTTGAGTTTCCTGTAACTATGTTACACCAAACAGCTTCTTCGCAATCTGCTTCTCTTTCTAATTTATTTCATAAGCCTGAATAGATTCTTTAATATATAAAATAACTCCACCTCCCTTTCTTCCTACTCTATCTTTTCTAAACATTACATATCCTGTCAGTCCCAATTCAGCATCTGATATATCGGTAGTGGTGCAGGATTCGGTTATACCTATTATATGAGGGTCAATATCTTCTACCATAATGTTTAGTTAATTTCTTTTGTTTACTATACTCCTTTCATTTAAACAAACACATTTATATCCAGCTTCAGAAGAGTTTTCCAGACTGTTATTTCCTGATTTATTTGTGCTGTCTTTATCTATCCCTCCATTTTCAGGCTTTTCTGTGAGTCCCCCCTGCGATTCTAGTTTAAATAGATGCAACCTGTCCCACTGTCAACAGATCGCAGCAGGTTCTCTGAGAAAACTGCTGCCCCCTTTCCACTAAGATGGAGGCCATCTCTCATGTACATATCTTCCCTACCAACAAAGTATCCCCACAAATCTGTGAATCCCACCCCCTCTTCTTCACACATCTGCTCAACTAGTGCATTGATCGCCATCCTCTTGCAGTTTCTATACGTTGCCCCCCTTCCTCCCATTACTGGCAAAATTCCTGACAGAATAACCTGTTCAACTCTCGTCTTCTTTAGCTTCCTCACTAACTGTCTATACTTCTGTACTATCGCAGTTTTTCCCTCCCTGTCTGCATTATTTGTTTCTACATGTACCAGTATAGACCCCCCCTTGCCATGTCCCAATACCTTCTCTACCCTGTCAGTTACATGTTCAATCCTAGCCCCCCGGTAAACAAACAACGACGTCCTTCCCCTCACTCAGTGTCCTGTCCGTCTTTCTCATAATGGAGTCGTCCTCTCTTTCGTCATTGCCCCCTCAATCACTGCCTTAGAATAGCTCCTTCTTCGGTTTGCATCTGTCTGGTTGTTGTCTTCCCCCCTTGTCATCTGCTCTCCTACCCCCCCCCCGCCATTTGCCAATCACACAAATGAGTTTGGCAGTGCATACATGTCATCGTATATATGCATGGCTGAGTTTTAGTTGCTGTTATTTAATTAGTTATAAAAAAACAAACTTTGATTTAAATATCAAATACAAAAATTAGGCTGTAGGGTTGTCCTATTTTTCTAGGTATGGTCGGGTTACCGGTAACCCGATGGTGGTCAATTGGATTGAAACCAGTGGCCTGGCGGGCCAGTAAAATATGAAAACTGGTGGCCCGTACTGGCCCGGCAGCCTCAAAAAGGCGCCGGGCCAGTTTTAATGTCGAGGCCTGTCGTCGTCAGCACGTGTTTTGTTTACAACCGGATAACGGTATATTCAAAAGTTGTAACACTTCATTTTTTATTATGTCATCTTGTCAATAACTTTAGATAATAAATGTTGTAAGTCATATACAGAAATTAACATAATGCTGAAGTCTGTTTTTTGTATTATAAATTCTTATTAGTTTTGCTTTGTTGCCTGGTAAACATTCTGAAATACGATTTATCAATTTTATGTCATTATGTTATGACAGTGTCAGTTGGTGTAATAAATATGTTGAATCTAATTCATCCCCAACACAATTTGTAACAATGTAATCTACATCTTCATGTTTTTTTGGTATTAATTATTGCTCATAATAGGTTAATCATTGTCTGGGTTCTGCTAAGACTATGCACTGGTATAATTTATTCACACAAAAAGGTAGAATTAGTGAATGAGTTTTCAATTTCATTACCCATGGTTATGTCTATCAAAAATTTAGTGCAGCAACATAAATATTTCGGACTTTGTACAAATGATGGTTATTTAAGAAGTATGCATAAATTGTATACATTACATGTTGTTAAGACTACATTATTAACAATGTTATTATTATTATTATTGAGTGGTGATATTGAAGTTAACCCAGGACCACGCTTGGGCTTGTGTTTATCCTTGTGGAACATGTGATTTGAATGTAGACTGGTGATTTGAATGTAGACTGGCCAGGTTTGGTTTCATAAATCATGTGCCAGTATGTCATCGGCCGAGTTTAACCAAATTGAAAATAATACATGGCATTGTTGTCGTTGTAATTCTGTCAATTGTTCTTCATTCCTTTATCAGGCATACAACATTAATGTTTCAAACAGTTATGATTTATTATCAGGTATACCTGGTGATGACTCAGTTTGTCAGCACTCAGTGGAGTCTCTCCGACCAAATCTGTTTACTTTAGACCTATTGTTCATAGTAGTCCACTCATGTATACATCTATAGTACTTAATAACCAAGTTTAAAATATCACATCTTTATCTACAAACTGTCTATCTGAGGAAAGTAGTGGTTCAGATAAATCATCAGATAATTTAAGAATATCAATTACAAACGTTAATAGTACTAGAGGTAGAAAGGCAGGGTTGCTACATTTTTGTAATACCATGCAACCAGATATCATATTAGTTAGTGAGTCTAAATTAGATAAATCAATAAAACATTCTGAGTTCTTGCCTCCTAATTAAGTAGGTCATTTGAGAAATGATCGTACGCTTAATGGTGGTGGTGTCATAATAATTCATAAGAAAGATTTGGTTATAGATGAAATTGAGTTAGATAAATCAGATTTACCTCTCATGATGAAATTGTGTGGGCACGTTTATCTATTCATAATGAAAGTCCAGTTTATATAGCATCATACTATAGGCCGACCTCTGATTACTCAGTCGAATGTAATACATCTCTTCAGTCAAGTCTAAGGCATATATCTCATATTACTAGGAACAACACTCATGCACGTATAATTGTAGGTGGTGATTTTAATGCAGGTGATATTGATTGGAATTCATGTAAGGTAAGGTGTCCTTACGTTCAGACCAAACAGGATTAGGTGATGTTATTCCACCAACACTGGAGGAGCATAACTTAAATCAGTTACAAAGAATTCCTACAAGACTTGATGCTATTCTTGATCTTTATTGTACAAATAAACCAGGTCTACTTAAATCTATAAATACTGTACCAAATTTTTCAGATCATGATTTGATAGTAGTGGATATTATGACTAAAGCAATGTCAACAAAGGCACCACCTAGGAAGTTGTATAAATGGTCTAAAGCAGATTGGGGTCAAATGAAGAGATACTAAATTATTCACAGATCATTTACTGGATGTTTCATGTAGTTCAGAAGAACAAAGTCTAGTCTTTTTATTTATTATTCACAGAACATATACATAATATGATGGATAAATATGTAACAACATACTGGTCTAAAACTAGAGTCGATTTACCTTGGTTATCAAACAGTTTGAAAAGGAACTGTAGGAAAAAACAGCGTTTCTATAATCGGGCAAAACATTCTAAAAACCCAACACACTGGTTAAAATACAAAGAATTGGCTAAACAAAATAGAAAACAGATACGTAAAGCTCACTGGCAGCACCTCAATGGTATTTTAAGACTGCTCAGGATAACGGTAACCTAAAACCATTTTGGCATTATATAAAGTCTCAACAGCAAGATTTAGTTGGTATATCCCCTCTAAAAACTGGTGCTCAACTTAATTCTGATTCTAGCAGTAAAGCCTCCATTTTATCTAGGCAATTCAAATCGGTATTCACTAAAGACTCCGATTGTCCTAATAGAAATATGAAACTTGATGGTCCTCATTTTCCAGATATTGATAATCTCATATTTAATGTGGTGGGTATTGAGAAGCTACTAAGGGATATAAACCCTAGTAAATCAAGTGGGCCAGATAAGATTCCAGGTAGAATATTGAAATAACATGCTTCTGAGCTAGCTCCTTTTTTAACATTTTTGTTCAGAAAATCGTTGCATTCTGGGGAATTACACGATCAGAATCTACAAGTGGATATTGCTATTCTAAATTTTTCTAAAGCTTTTGATGTTGTACCACACAACAGACTGTTAAATAAGTTGAATTATTTTGGTATAAATGGAAATGTAAAAAATTGGATAAAGTCATTCTTAATGGGTCGAACTCAACGTGTATTGATAAATGGTGAATTTTCTGATGATGAAGAAGTAGCATCCGGTGTTCCTCAGGGTACAGTAATGGGACCACTGTTGTTTTTATTATACTGTAATCATCTTCCAGGTGTTATTTCTCCAGGTACAAAAGTGAGACTCTTTGCTGATGATTGTTTGATTTATAGACCAGTTCAGTCTTTACAAGATCAACTAATATTGCAACAAGATTTAGACAGCCTTGTTAAGTGGAGTGTTGATTGGGACATGACATTTAATATTTCTAAATGCAATATAATGAGCACAACTTCTGGTCTTCATTTACATCATTTTTATCACATGGGCGGGCAAATTTTGAAAGAGGTCAATAATGCAAAATATTTGGGGGTTATTTTATCAAATGATTTAACTTGGTCTAAGCACATTGCTGAAGTGGTTAAGAAATGTAATAAAAAACTTGGATTTTTACGTATAAATCTTAGGGGCTGTTCACAAAAATTTTAAACAATTGCATACATTTCATTAGTAAGAGCTGGAATGGAATATGCTGCAATAATCTGGGATCCATTCCTAATGAAAGAAATTAACAGTCTTGAAGTAATTCAAAGACGTGCAGCAAGATGAACAAAATCTAAATATACATATGAAATAAGTGTGACAGAATTGTTAAAAGACTTAAATTGGGCACAATTGACAGATCGGAGACGTATTATGCGTTTAACTCTGTTTTATAAAATAAATACTGATGAATTGTCAATCAAATTTTCAGACTTTGGTGTGCAAAAGGTTAATAGAGCTACACGGGCACGATCATTGATGGGACAAGATGGGAATATTTTATTTAATCATAAATTAAGTAGACTTAGTTGTAATAAAACCATTTTGTCTACATCTGTAATTTTAAGAACTATACCAGATTAGGATAAATTATCTAGCAATATTATTGCGGCCTGCTCCAGTACATCATTTCGGAGTAGGCTAGAGGCGCTACCCTGAATGTATTGCCTCTCATCTATTATCAATGTGTTGTCCCTTCTGGGAATTTATAGATTATTTTTCAAGATTAAGATTAAGCAGTTAGGATTTAACTCCATTGGACAACGTGAAAGATATCACTTATCAGTTGTCCAATCACGGAATATTCCTGCAGTATCCCCGGTGTCTCCAATAGTGACACCTTGCAGAGTTTCGACATACTAGAAATCTTGACATTCATGTAAAATGGCACCCAAACGGTAACTTGCGTTTTGGTTTATGACGGTGGTGGAAGTGAAAACCGTGCAGGCTGATGGCACTATGTCACTAGTCGGCACTTGTGTCGAATCCGGACTCTTTTGAAGCCCAAATAAAAACCGTGCATCCTATTCACTAGTCGGCATTGTATCGAATCCGGACCCTGTTGAAGCTCAAATAGCGACCCGGTTTGTGCTAGTCTGTTACCTCACAGCGCGCGTAAAACAGAGATGGAGTAATCGTTCTCTGTAATCGTACTCGTACTTAATCACAATTACAACTGTTGTCATATAAACAGTTGCAAGCAAATAGATTAGACAGATAGAAATGGCAATACCAGAGGTAATCTAATAAATGTAATAGTAATTGAGCTATTACTTTCCTATTACTATTGAGCATTTCAGTTGTATAAACATTCAGTTAGATTTCCCTAATTAATACCTTCTCTCCCCAGAGAAGCCAGTCCTAGCCACATCACCCTCCTGCTTACTGTAGTAGTACAGAGTTATAATAGTGACAGTCTCTGGGAAGCAGTGCAGTAAATAAGCCTCCCCCACCATCTTGCTTTGTAATGTTAGAAGCCATGCCACTTGTACAGTTTGCACTGTTAGTGGTGTGAATGATTGGTCATGGTTCCTACCTCCTGAGTCCTGACTGGGTGCCAGAGGGTGGTTAGCTGCTAAATCCCTGTCTAGTATGTTTAAGTGTAAACTGTAAACCTGTCTAAGTTCACCACCATATTCTGTGTTTGTCCCTTTTAATATACTGCATATCTGAATCGGATATCCTTTTGAATCTGACCGCCTGGATTTGAAATGTTATCAGTGTAATGTATTTGATCATGTGTACAGCCACTGTATTTGTATTTGCCATTTTAAAAAGAGGGTATTTGAAATTTTTAAATGCAACATATTTGTATTTGATTCAGAAACCATATTTGTTTCTCCCCACCCCTGTTTTTCTAAATATAGTTAGTATACGAATTGCAACTGGCTTGCTTGCAGAGATCTGTAACTGGGTAACCTGTAACTGTGCCCAGTGTTTGTGTGTGTCAGTGAGGATGCCATAGCTGGCCTGCCACCCCAACACAACACAGTCAAGTCATTGGCTTGCTACTCCTACAGTCTTTCATTAAAGGGAATAAAAACATACATTGCTTGAATTCATGTTATATTACATCCTGCTATCTATTTCCACGTCCACCAAGCCAAAAAAAATAAAAAATTCAATGAATTAGAAATTCCACATTTTATGCTGTACATCCGGACATTTTCGAATATGTATATTTTTGGCGCGCTTTTCGGGATGCCGAGATGTGATGTCACTTATGACTCAAACTCGCATCAGGCCGACCCTTTCCATGCATTCAGAGCATGTTTACAAGTTTAGCTTTTGGGTCGAAACGAGCGTCAGAATGAGTTGTTATGCAATAATCCGATGTAATACAAACACTAGTCGTCATAGAGTAACAAGCAGTTATCTTACGGTTCCACATGAATCAAATTTTATTCAAAACAATGAATGCGAATGAGCCTACAAGTCGACTAGGTTTCGCCGAGCTTGGGCTCGTTTTCAGAATAATGATATCGAATGCAACCAACGGGAGATAATGTACACTAATATACATACATAGCAAACATATATCGCATCCAACTACAGAAAGTAACGTGTAAAATCTCATAATATCACTAGAATATCGATGTATGAAGGAGGAGTTGTACAATTTATCATAACAACTGAAATCAGTTAGCGAATTTCTGCTGGCCCTCATAGCTCAGTTGGTAAATGTGTTGGTTCCTTTGTATTTGTTTTACAATCGGGCGACGCCGGTTCAATCCTGACAGCATGCAAACTATTGATTTTCTTTACACTTTTTTTGTTTGTTTTCATGAAGTAATATAAACCAAATCATTTAGTATACTATGATGCATTGTTTGTAAATATTTGTTTTTTATTTTTGTAGTAATTATTTATTCGCCATAAAAATAAAAATATGGTCATTATATATAATGATGTTTCTAAATTTTATTAACCAAACAAATATAATGTAATGGATATATAATTTATTAATTGTAAATATATTGTACAGTAATATACTGTAATTATATATGTGAAAACAGATTGTGATCTGTCTGGATAAATACAATTTAGAAACATCGTTATATATAATGACCATATGTTCATTTTTGTGGCGAATAAATAATTACTACAAAAATAAAAAAAATATTTATAAACAGTGCATCATAGTATACTAAATGATTTGGTTTATATTACTTTGTGAAAACATAAACAAACAAAGTGTAAAGAAAATCAATAGTTTGCATGCTGTCAGGATTGAACCGGTGTCACCCGATGCCACGGAACCAATGCGTTTACCAACTGAGCTATGAGGGCCGGCAGAAATTCGCTGACTGATTTCAGTTGTTATGATAAATTGTACAACTCCTCCTTCATACATCGATATTCTAGTGATATTATGAGATTATACACGTTATTTTCTGTAGCTGGATACGATATATGTTTGCTATGTAAGTATATTGGCGTACATTATCTCCCATTGGTTGCATTCGATATAATTATTCTGAAAACGAGCCCAAGCTCGGCGAAACCTAGTCAACTTGTAGGCTCATTCGCATTCATTGTTTTGAATAAAATTGAATTCATGTGGAACCGTAAGACAACTGCTTGTTACTCTATGATGACTAGTGTTTGTATTACATCGGATTATTGCATAACAACTCATTCTGACGCTCGTTTCGACCCCAACATTATCCATGTAAACATGCTCTGAATGCATAGAAAGGGTCGGCCTGCTGTGAGTGTGAGTCATGTGTGACGTTAAGATACCACGTGATCGCCTAGCTCATTAAATTTGTATTTTCCGCGGGAATCGCTACACAGACGGGTTTAAAATCGAATTTATGCTACAAATGTATTTTTCTGTATTTTATTAATGTTCTCGAATGTTACATGCAATATTAAACTTTCTGTACACATGGAAAACGGATTTTAGCTAATGCCTTGTTTTTATTTCCTTTAAGCAGTTTTATCTGAAGCCATGAATGTATAACCCAATGACACTACTGAGTTAGGGCCACTAATCCTGCAGTTCAACAGGGACAATTGATGTTTCACTGTAAATGCTTCAAACCTAAGAAGTGCAGTTCATTTCAGTTCCAACTGTCTGTGCGATATATTGTGATCTGCTATCTGTTTGATAAAGCTATCTGTCAAGACACACATATTTTAGTATAAGTAAGTATGGCATCGCCTGCCAAGTCGTCTGCTGCATATGCTCATTTTGACATAGTAATTAATATCAAACTACCACTAAATTGGCAATCAATATAAAAGAGTTTGATACCATTAATTCGTAGTATCATAATATATGGATATTTTGAGTATCAATCCAGCATTAGATGATTGAGTCAATTTATCAATGTTAGAATTACATACCTGAGAAAGTTTGGTGCGGATACGTTAATATATTTAGTTTTTAGTACAGACTAAGTGAGTATCGAGCAACAGCACTAAATCAACATTAAATATATTTACTGAATATATATTGTGAAAGTTTTATATGTTTATATATATATATGTTTATATAAAAAACCTGGATAGCAGTAATCAATTATAACACTAGATACTGTCATAGCAACAGAAAAAGATCAATGCTTTTGAATCTCAAGAAGGTCACATTCATGGTAGAAACAGGATTAGCATATTCTTTAAAGTAATCATGAAAGTAATTATGATTACATGCTAAAGTAATCGTACTCGTAATCGATTACATTTATTTTCTGAGTAATCGTACTTGTAATTGTACTGATACACCTTCATAGTAATCGTACCCGTACTCAATTACATTTGTATTGTAATCACTCCATCTGTGGCATAAACTGACAGCTGTAGCAGCGTATGTTGATAGAAACCGGGGCACTATTTACGCCTCAAATGGGTGTAAGACGCAACATTCTTAAAGGTAAATATGCCTAGGATAATGTTGAATGATGGAACTATCAAAGTTAAGCAAAACTCAAGTTATAACGGCAAAATCAAGGTGGGTCCGGATTCGACACAAATGCCAACGGCACAAGTCTATTAAAGTTTGAACTAATGTTCTATGCCGGGTTTTTTTTATAGCAAAATAAGGAATGTGATTAGTAAGATACCAGTTGTACAAATAAACGTTTGGGAAAGTTGATTTCAGTGAAGTATTTACTTATAAACCACCAAAGTTCACATCTCATAAAAAACGCCTACTGTCCAAAACCGTGTATACTAACGGGTTATCAATAACTTAGGATATACTAAACAACTTGTACTGTTTTATAGAAAGGACACAACTTGAGAAACATTCTTGCGATTAATAGAAACATACTATTTTGGCATTCCAGTAATGACTGTTTAATTAATTGCATAGCATGCTAACAGCAAATAAGATATAATCTTTAGAATATAAACCACCAATTTGCCATAATATTATGATATTATAATAATTTAAAGGTGATGAAGAAAGATCTTCAGATGATACCCCTGTATGCTTCCCAGAGAAGTCGAGATGGTATTCGACTGAACAGGTCTGCCAAGGAGTAAAGGGTAAAGCACTTTGAGCAGTCCTGCACTTTATAAGAACTTACCTTTTACTTTTTTACCGACTCTGTCAGGTAACAAGGCCAAGGGTTAATGCAAAAAAAAACATAACCACAACCAAATACTAGTGGTCAAGTGGAAACCACACCTCTACTGAGTACCAGTGGTAAAATGGAAACCACCTCAACACGATGAAACAACCATGATTACTGACTTCTATCAATCATGATTATTACATTTACAAGTAGTGTCTTGTTGTTTTATATCTTCCCCTCTATATTCAAGAGTAAAGGTTAAAACATACCTCAGAATGCACCATTTTAAAGCTAGTTTTAAAAAATCTCAGGGGAGCATGCCCCCAGACCCCCCTAGCAACACTTCCCGCCTGCAGCGCTCACGTACCCCATCCCTGCCACCTCACCCATCATTTCACCTCGGGGAAATACTGAACACTCATGAAAACCTATGATGGAAGCCACATGCCAGATAGACTATGCAGAGAATTGGCAGGTCAAATACATGGAGGAGATAGGGTCTGTGTACTATGGCAAAGCACAGGTAAGCATCCACCCAATGGTATTGCATTACCGAGAAGAAGATGGGAATATGAAAGTTTTTAGTTTCGTAGGTCTGTCAGGTGTGACAGCCGACTCGGTGCCTTAAACGTTCGCCTTCCTTAAAGCAATTATGTTAGAGCTCCAACAAACCATGCCTTTACTTGACACCATCCATTTTGTGACCGACTCTCCAACTTCCCAATACTGAAATCGCTCCATCTGCATGTTGGATGGCCATTTCCCCTTGTTATTCGGTGTACGAGCCAGCTGGGCCTGGCTGGAGGCCAGCCATGGTAAGGGCCAGTGCGATGGTGTAGGAGGGTCAATAAAGAAGAAAGCCTACAACCTGGTTAAGAATGGCCACATCATGAAGAGCTGTGCAGAGCTATGCGTAGCTTTATGCAGGGTTGAGACACGATTTAAGATCTTGGAAAATCTGGAAGAAGAAGTAGCCACAGACAAGTGGATTCTTGGAGCCTGAATGCAGTCAATGGCTTAATGGATGATGAGAGACACCTCATGTTACCATGACTGTTGCTATGAAGTGGGCAGAGTATTTCACCCACATTGTGAGGGGTGGAGAAATATCCCTGTCGCTATCATCCGGGATCTGTCAGAGTTGGACCCACGTGAAACAAACTCCAGCAATGGCCGTTGTTGAGAAAATAGACTAAGATAATCAGATGATGCCAATATCGAAGACGCACATAATGTTTAGGCGATGGTAGACGCATTGCTGAACAAAATACATGTTTATTTCGTTTTATGCTACAATCTAGAATATGGACTACTAATGCGGTAATGTAGCAGTATAGTAGACAAATTTAGTTTACCAAGGAGGTGATTGAAATGGTTACTGGATTACTAACATAAGAAATGACTGTAACAGAAAGCACTTTAGTAGAATAGTGTTGTTTGTTCTCCTCATTAGTACCATGTAGCAAGATGACTACACCTAATTAATTTATTTGGCTAAGAATGGAACATCACGTGATTTTAGCTTGTTACTGAGTTATTAAACAATACAACTGATCTGTCTGATGTCACATGTTTTATTGACACTGTCTGTCCTATTTAAGTTTCTTCTATCACTTGATGCCCCACACTTAGTGACGGAGTCCATTAGCCAAAAGAAGACTGTTTCATCCTCCTAAATTTTACAAAAATATTCGACACGATACTTAGTTGTTTAAGACATCTCTTGCTATAATCACTACTTTTTTACTTAGAGCATTTTCACACAAGTGGTGACGATTGGAAACTAGTGCATTTAGCTGTCACCGTGCAACACTCAGAGAGGCCAAAGAACAGTAATCAGATTCCACTTAAGACCATTACTTTCTATTTGAGAAATATTAAAGAAAAATTCCATTCTCCGATACCGAGCGTATACTTTTCCTAAACATCACCAGAAAGACAAGACACGATAGTATTCGCACAAACATTGCTCCGTTGAAAAGGTAATTGTTTGTTTTATATTTGAACTTGCAGTGATATTATGCAAATAGTGTCCCTTAGAATGACAAGTAGTTATATGACCTCTTGTCTCTTCTAAACGGCAGACAGAAAAGTACCCTAATTTTTAAATCGCATGAAAACAAGACATTTGATCAAAGTTGCCATTGCTATTGATTCTTAACCATAAGCCTGTTACATGCTCAAAAAAATACAATCGAAATAGCAGAAATTTGAAATACCATAATAAGTATGTTAAATACATGATGTGCATGTATACGCTCGGTATTGAGCAACACAGACTCGCATGTTCAAAGTGATCCCAAAAAGTCAGTTTTAGTAATTAAGCTTCCCAAATTTATTTCACGATTAGCCTGACATGTTGTTTATTAGTGACTAAAAGGATAACATTATATATTGAATTCTAAATTTACCCCCAAAAAACAGTCGACGTTTCGTGATAACTGACCATATATACGTTGACACACTTGGACACATAGGTTATGATAGGTATAAATATTGTCTTTTCTTTCATTTTGTTTATTAATTAATTAATTTAAAATCCATCCATATCATTTGAATTAGCAGCGCCAGATCTTCTCAAAAGTAACATGTGTTTCACTAATTGGAAGATGTGTACAAGTCCAGCAATAAAATATACCCCTGCAGGGTGAAACAAGAATGTGTGTCTTTAAAACATGTTTTTTTTTACATTTGCATGTGTTGTTTACACCATGAAGAAAAAACCTGTAATGTGTAATGGTAGATCAGGGGCAATTTCATTAGTTTTTTCTAAACATTTTGAGTGGACTTGGACCTTTCTGCAAACCTTTCCAGTATTAACTATAATATTATAGTATATATTGTAATAAAAAGGTGGGGTATAATTATTTTTCCTAGAAATGTCAAAACTAGAATAATAAAAATTATCAATGTACTTACCCTCCAATCGGGCATCACTAGAAGAAACTTGACTTGTGGAGTGTCGGGTGCAACGGCCTTCAGTTTATATCACCTTCAGCCAGACATAACTGTTCAGTTTAGTCACTCGCTTATATCCAATATTGAGCATGTTTATATCCAATGTTGAGCCTGTCAATATCCAATGTTGAGCCTGTCAATATCCAATGTTGCGCCTGTTTATATCCAATGTTGAGCCTGTTTATATCAAATGTTGAGCCTGTTTATATCCAATAACACTGGCCTCTTGCTTGTTGGTGTCTCTGGAAAATAAACACAATACAATAAATACAAGATGGAAATATAAGTTCTGTACACTATTCACTTGCTAACCCAGTTCTGCTTTGGAAACTCAAGGGGCCTTGGAGACATGACATGGCCCTGTGAGACACTGGTCTCACTGGTCAGACAGAACACAGTGGAAACAATCATTATAAATGTCTCTATGTTAAGTGGATGACATAAAAAGTATTCACTTGGTTTGTCCTGTTTGCTCTGTGGGACCACAGGCCATCAACCACATGTGGTCCCCTGATGTTGTCTCTTTCTCATCATTTCCTCAAGGTTTCTCCCAATGTAACCTATCTTCTTCCTTTCATGTTCCCTGTTTATGAGCCTTCCTCTTCTACCTGTCCCTTGGGGGTTCCTTGTGGGTGATTGTCAGGTGATGGAATGTGCCCTAAGGAACCTTTTTCTGGCTTTATTTCAGTTTCTACAGGTTGTTTGGTCATTTCCCACAGCATGGTGTCAGAGACCTAGTCTCAACATTTGAGATGTATGATTCTGTGCAGACAAGTGCCAGCACTCTAAGAAGCTAGAGAAGGCGAAGAAGAATACTGACCAGTGCATTGCTAGACCTAGTCCAACTATGACAGTATAATGCTAACTACTTAAATTATAGCTTGTTGGCAATGTGAGTGTGCCGAGTTAGTTTAAAATGTTATAAGCAACCAGACTGTTTAAAATAAAATTATATCAAGCTATAACATAATCATTAGCTTATATGCCGAATGCTAGGTACTTACATTTTTGGCCTGGTCAACTCTGCCCCTATATTAAGCAACTTGACTACATGTGGCACAGCTATGTATTGAATTTGTGTAGACCGATTTGTTTTCCCTTCTGCTAACATGGAAGACAGGGACCCAGTTTAGTGGCCATGGTTTACTAGTATGCAAGCTACCTGCTTGTTTATTCATATACATTTGTTGTAATAATGCCAATAACCTGCGATGAAAACAGATTTTTAGGCGGTGTTTATAAATCCCGCTGATAGGCCCTGTCTATCTCATTGATTTGTGGGATTATTATGAGATCGTCCAACTTGAAATGTTGGAGACGAAGAGTAATGAAGGAAAATTCAACTATAATTATCACGGTAATCCATTAACAAAAAGTTGTAATTAATTTGACTGGCTTACATTTCAGTTTGTGCACTCAACCAATTGTGGACGTTTTAACGTATTTGGATAGTCGACTGATGTTTACTGCATATGCCATAGATATGTAGAATCTCCCACATCGACACTACATGTCTTACTGCACATGTCTTTTCTCCGTGGAGCTTCGATTACTTCCGATTAGACGTGGATAAACGTAAACAATACCACATCCGCATACTAATTAATTTGTGAGCCGTGTCAAATGAAGAATAATGGTCAACTATTTCACAGTCATCGTGCAATGTGAAGAACAAGGAACAAGATGGACATACGATGAGTGGAAATTTGGTATTTGGCTATATAACAGTCTAATCAGACGGGCTGTCACGATGCGGACGAAAGACGACTAACACTTAAGTTGAAGACCATGACAGTGAAATACAAACTGACACTCTTCTAAGACTACGCTGTGGATGAATTCTTCAGAATGCATTTTTTTATATATGTTGTGCAGCGAATGCCTGCGATCACCTTGGATAGTAACAGATAATTAATCCAAACCAGCACAAAACAATATCTAATGAAAAGTCTGTCAATTGTATACTTGGCCTGCTAAGCCAAGGTAAGCGCCTAGGGTAGGCAATATGTCAACAATAATTACCCATTTTTGTTCCTGTTAATAATCTGCGGAACTTTTTGAGATCTCATTTAAGCTCCTATTTACGTAAAACTTAGCAGTGGCTATATAATATATACAGGTAGTCTAATGCACGTGTTCACTAGTGTAGAACTGTGTGTAACTGTATGCAAACAACGATAAGATCAACATGCCTATGTAATAATACAATAAACTACCACTAACATTATAATAATAACATTTTAATACAGTAAAACCTGTCTTAGCGGCCACCTGTCCATAACGGTCACTTTTGAAAGTCCCGAATGACTTCCTATTAGACTGCCCACTACCTGTCCGTAACGGTAACCTGTCTATTGCGTATAACGGTCAGTTAATGGACCAAACCATTCATAGTCAACCTGTTGCTTACAGGCAGGTCAAAGGGTATCCATAATTTCTCTGAATAAAATGTCATCATGTGTACACAGGCCTATCAAATTGCAATCGAGCCATGCCTGGAGTCATCAGCTTGTTGCAGTCACTATGTGGCTCCTTTACTCCAGGAGAGGGGAGCAGAATCAGCTTTGATGTCCAAAATGAGCTCAGAGAAGCCATGGAAGTGGGCTGTTGTAGTATTTACCTAGGCAGCTTGACATAGCTGGAGAGCAGGCCTAGGTAAATGTTACAATGGCCTGTTACCTACCACTTGGGGTAGCTCAAATTGTATCAGGGTGTTTTTTATTGAATTTTCACTGGGGAGGCAATGTCTTAAAAAGGCACTTCTAATGGGTAAAAGGGGCAGTTTACGCATACATTAATTATTATGTTCATAACCCTTAGGCATTTTGAAAGCTTAATATAATGTATTATTATCTTTATATTCACATAGTTGTGGGGCCTACTGTGATGAGTCACGACTGCATCTTGGCATGAAAATAAATGTTACACATATATATATCCTAGAAGCATGTTTTATTACAACCAATACATGCAGTAATCATAGAGACATGAGGCGTATCGTGCAAGTCAGAATGTTTGACAGTTGTCTCAATTTGACTAGACGAATCCCGTTTCGCGGAGCCCAGCATCTTCTTGTCTTCTCCAAGAATTTGACGACAGCAGGTCGAGGGTCATAGTAGGCGGTGCCCACACTATTCAGTGCCACCATGAGTCATGCGTTTCTCAAGTCCTCATTCAAACTGGTGCAGTGATTGTGGACCACGAGGTTTTGTGGTGGCTCACGAACCTTTCGGTCTGCATATAATATGGACTCATACAAGCCAGAGATGCCAACACCTTCTGAACTGAACCTGTCGTGACTGACAGAAGTTTGCGCAGTCTGACAGTCAACTCACAACCGAGATCACAGCCATCAGGCAGGAATGGCACATTTGTCATGTTTTCCCACTGCTCGGCTGCAAAGTCAGATGCCTCATCTGGGAAAAGGCACCTGACGACGCACACACCATGCTCAACGAATGATCTCGGACGGCGTGACATCACTAACTCCTTCATGTCTTAGATGACGTCCTCCTGCTCCGGGTGCATGCGTTCAGACAGGTATTCGTGCAATGCTTGCACGACTTCCAACCTGATTACTCGTCTGTCGCGGCGGTTTATACAAATGAACTGATGATTACACTTTTGTTGTGTTAAGTCCCCTTTTGTGTTATCGGTTGGACAACTCACTTTCTTCTCCCTTCTTCCCGGGAATGGTCCATCCCTCATTAGGTTCACCTTATTGATTGCCACATCCGGACTCTTGAAGCCCAAATAAAAACCGTCGATCCTATTCACTAGTCGGCACTTGTTTCGAATCCGGACCCTGTTGAAGCTCAAATAGCGACCTGGTTTGCGCTAGTCTGTTACCTCACAGTGCACGTAAAATGACAGCTATAGCATCATATGTTGATACAAACCGGGGCGCTATTTACGCCTCAAATGGGCGTAAGACGCAATATTCTTAAAAGTAAATATGCCTAGGATAATGTTGAATGATGGAACTATCTCACTGAGGTATCAAAGTTAAGCAAAACTCAACTTATAACGGCAAAATTTCAGTTTCAACTAATGTTCCATGCCGGGTTTTTTTGGCAAAATAAGGAATGTCATTCATAAGATATAAGTTATGCAAATAAATGTTTGGGAAAGTTGATTTGAGTGAAGTATTGACTTTAATTTAAACCACCGAAGTTCACATCTCATAAAAACCGCCTACTGCCCAAAACCGTGTATACTAACGGGTTATCAATAACTTTGGATATACTAAACAACTTATCCTGTTTTATAAAAAGGACACAACTTGAGAAATGTCTGCCAGGGAGTAAAGTGTAAAGCGCTTTGAGCAGTCTTGCGCTTTATAAGAACTTACCTTTTACTTTTTTACAGACTCTGTCATTGAGGTAACAAGGCCAAGGGTTAGTGCAAGAAAAACATAACCACAACCAAGTACCAGTGGTCAAGTGGAAACCTCACCTCTACTGAGTACCAATGGTCAGTGGAAACCACGTCTCAACATGATTACTGACTTTTAGCAATCATGATTACTACATTTACAAGTAGTGTCTTGTTGTTTTATATCTTCCCCTCTATATTCAAGAGTAAAGGTTAAAACATAACTCAGAATGCACCATTTTAAAACTAGTTTTTAAAAAATCTCAGGGGGAGCATGCCCCTGGACCCCCCTAGCAATGCTTCCCACCTGCGGCGCTCGCGTACCCCATCCCAACCACCTCGCCCATCATTTCACCTAGGGGAAACACTGAACACTCATGAGAGAAATCCCAGAATTCAGAGCTCATTGTGGCAGAATCTGCACACTTCACAGGTAAGCTTATACCTATGATGGAGTGTGCTTGGGAGATCGTATTTATGTATAGCTGCATAATGTTTGCTATGGGTAATTATGTGACATGTGGTCACATAATAATAAAATGCTTGGCGATCTTCGTTTTAACCCACAACCCTGTGTTCTTGTTATTATTGTAGTACTATATATATGTTTGATACGTGCTGGAAACCGAATTAGTCTTGGTTTCCTCTATTGACCAGTATGATTAATCCTATGATGGAAGCCACGTGCCAGATGGACTATGCAGAGAATTGGCAGGTCAAATACATAGAGGAGATAGGGTCTGTGTACTATGGCAAAGCACAGGTAAGCATCCACCCAATGGTATTGCACTACAGAGATGAAGATGGGAATATGAAAGTTTTGAGTTTCGTAGGCCTGTCAGGTGTGATGACCCGCTCGGTGCTTTCAACGTTCGCCTTCCTTAGAGTTAAAGCAATGATGTCAGAACAAACCATGCCGTTACTTGACACCATCCATTTTTTGACCGACTCTCCAAGTTCCCAATACTGAAATCGCTCCATCTGCACATTGGTCCATAAGTCAAAAAGAAGACTGTTTCATCCTGCTAAATATTACAAAAATAATCGACACGATACTTAGTTGTTTAAGACATCTCTTGCTATAAACACTACTTTTTTACTTAGAGTAGGGCTGCATTTTTACCCAAGTGATGACGATTGGAAACTAGTGCATTTAGCTGTCACCGAGGAACACTCAGAGAGGCCAAGGAACAGTAATCAGATTCCACTTAAGACCATTACTTTCAATTTAAGAAATATTAAAGAAAAATTCCATTCTCCAATACCGAACGTATACTTTTTCTAAACATCACCAGAAAGACAAGACCCAATAGTATCCGCACAAACATTGCTACGTTGAAAAGGTAATTGTTTGTTTTATATTTGAACTTAGTGATTTTATTCAAACAGTGTCCGTTAGAATGACAAGTAGTTATATGACCTCTTGTCTCTTCTAAATGGCAGACAGAAAAGGTACCCTAATTTTTAAATTGCATGAAAACAAAAGAAATTTAATAAAAGTTGCCACTGCTATCGATTCTTAACCATAAGCCTGTTACGTGCTCAAAAAAATACAATCAAAATAGAAGAAATTTGAAATACCATAAGTAGGTTAAATATATATGATGTACATGTATACGCTCGGTATCGAGTAACACAGACTCGCAAGTTCAAAGTGATCCCAAAAAGTCAGTTTAATAATTAAGCTACCCAAATTTATTTCACGATTGGCCTGACATGTTGTTTATTAGTGACCAGACATGGGGTCAAATACATTGAAATGTATTTAAATACAAATACTCTTAAGCGAGTCAAATATAAATACAAATACTTTGAAATACAAAAGTATTTAAATACAATATTGCTAACCATGGTTTGTAGGTTCATAGGCAACTAACTTGCAGTTACAACGAACCTGGCTTTTATGATGATGGTACCACCTGACTTGTGAAGCCACCACCTTCTCTTAACCCACAGATAGGAAGCAAATATTAGACACAATAGCTGGCCTTAGCAGCTGCTGTCACATTGGTTAGGTACCAGGTAGGTTGTTTGGTTAGCTGGGGCTTGGAAACTATGATCAAAAGACAGACAGACCAGTGCAACAGAATCTGCTTTTTGCTAATTGCATCACAGTGACAACTGACAAGTAAGGTGATGTTGGCTTATCACACAGTGATCTCAATGACTTCTCACATAATGGCATTACCTTGCCATTATTTCTGAGCAGAAAAGTGGTGAATTACCAAATGACATAGTAAAATTGCTCAATTCTTAAGAATTCAAACAAGAATAATTTTAAGTTGTCATTTATTGATAATCACATCCTATGTATTTGAACATTTCAAATACTTTAGGAAAGTATTTAAATACAAATACTTTCATGTCAAATACAAATACTTATAAAAAGTATTTACATACTTTCAAATACAAATGTATTTGACCCCATGTCTGTTAGTGACTAAAAGGAAAACATTATATATTGAATTCTAAATTTACCCCCCAAAAACAAATTCTGTCAACATTTCGTGATAACTGACCATATACGTTGACACACTTGGACCATAGGTTATGATAGGTATAAATATCACCATTTCTTTCATTTTGTTTATTAATTAATTAATTTTAAATCCATCCATATCATTTGAATTGGCAATGCCAGATCATGTCAAAAGTAATCTGTTTCACTAACTGGAAGATGTCCAGCAATAAAATATACCCCCTGCAGGGCGAAACAAGCCTGTGGGTCTTTAAAACATGTTTTTTTATATTTGCATATTTTGTTTACACTATGAAGAAAAAACCTGTAATGTGTAAACACCTAAGAGTCGATCAGGGGCAATTTCATTAGTTTTTTCAAAATGTTTTGAGTGGACTTGGACCTTTCTGCAAACCTTTCAAGTATTAATTATAATATAATAGTATATAAAAACTATAATAAAAATGGGCCAAATGGCCCTGAAGTCCTTTGGACTAATACGTCTATATGTGACCCCGGCTGACCAAATGAGTGATAAGTCGGAAAAATTGTAACATTGTTTTCTTACATCCTTGTAAAGGTTTGGTAGGATGCTTTACACGGTTTCAAAAAATATGACTGCTACAGAAATTGGCGAAGTTATGGATCATTGAACATGGTAGGGATCAAAAAGGGAAAATGAAGAAAACGGCTGTTGAAGTTTTACATTATAATATATGGAAATGGATTGCAAGGAAATATTACATGCACAACATTCAAATGTGGCACACATTATGTATGTTATGTTGCAATGATACACTGGAAGTACAAATATGCTGCTACAAAGACTTATCAAGTTATGCCAGATTATGCCTTCATGTGTAAAACTAAGAGGACAGATTATTTGAGAGCAAAAGGTAGACTCACTGTTTGACACAGTTTAAAACCTACAGGCAACTGTCCAGTTTAACAGGGGTCTAGTGGCTTAATGCTGTCTGTTGACACAAGCTACTGCCAGTGACCAATTACACATTAGTCACAGTTTCCATCAAACAATAGCAGGCAGAGAATCTTAGCTCCACAGCTGGGTGTAATACACAACCAGAGCCACCACTGATTCATGGTCAAGTAGATTAGCTCAATGCACCAACTAAGACAATACACAACACAGTGAGTGACAGTGTCCAGAGTGAGGACTAAGCAGTGTCCTCATTGCTGAATAGATTAATTAAACCTGCCAAGTGGGTGACATTCATATATGTCAACTCTTCTAATGGTTGACATTTGGTTGTTTCAGGTGTCAACTATATTGTGAATCTGTAATTATTAGTCTATATTGATACAATTGATTTACACAGTACCATGTCTACACAAGGCATGGCAAGCGTAAACAGAACAGTAGAATGCATTTGATATCAATAAAGTGTAGGATATTTCACACTACAGTTGTCCAGAATATTAATTTTCTATGTTTGTCACCTACATGTTTCTACAGACAATACATCTTTAACCAATAGACACCAAGGTCACACCATTTTATAATAATTAAATGAACATCAAAATAAACACAACTTGCAATTATAGAAAATTTATAGTTTTGAAGATAAAAAGTGTTAGGCAACTGTTCAGTCTAACAGGGGTCAAGTGTGTCTACTCTGCCTGGGCACTGTGACCAATTAAAGATTAGTCAAGGTCTCAATGGAACAGTAGCACTAGGCTGCAGAGTTTAGTCATGGTTTTGACTTGGTGGCACATTAAACAAAATCTACTGTTAGGGGTGGTCTCAAGGGTCCTTCTCAAAACCACATCACTAGATAATGTAAAACTTTTGCACTTTGGGGCCCCTTAGGTGCCCTTAGAATGATTCAATCAAATACAGATTTCTTGTATATAGTGGCAGCACCCTAAGATATATCTATGCAAAATAAAAAATAAAAAGTTGAACAGTTTTTGAAAAAATAGGCCAAATGTTACATTTGTACCAGTTTTGGGGTCCTTGGAGGCCCTAGGGAGCCCTTAAAATAATTCAATCAAATACAGATTTCTCGAGCATAGTGGCAGTGGCCTAAGATATGTCTATGCAAAATTAGAGAAAAAGTTGCTGAACGGTTACTGAAATACGGCAGCTAACAGCGGACAGCGGACTGTGGACGGTGGACACAGAGTGATGGCAATAGTCCCTTGGACCTTCGGCCAAAGGACTAAAAAGGTGGGGTATAATTTGTTTTCCTTTAAATGTCAAAACTAGAATAATAAAAATTATCAATGTACTTACCCTCAATCGGGCATCACTAGAAGAAACTTGACTTGTGGAGTGTCGGGTGCAACGGCCTTCAGTTTATATCACTTTCAGACAGACATAACTGTTCAGTTTAGTCACTCGTTTATATCCAATATTGAGCCTGTTTATATCCAATGTTGAGCCTGTTTATATACAATGTTGCACCTGTCATTATCCAATGTTGAGCCTGTCATCCAATGTTATGCCTGTATATATCCAATTTTGTGCCTGCTTATATCCAATGTTGCGCCTGTTTATATCCAATGTTGAGCCTGTTTATATCCAATGTTGAGCCTGTTTATATCCAATGTTGAGCCTGTTATTATCCAATGTTGAGCCTAATTATATCCAATGCTGAGCCTGTTTGTATCCAATGTTGAGTCTCTTATATCCAAAGTTGAGCCAGAAATATGAATATGTTTGTGACTTCTGTTCTTGGTAGACAATCTTCTCATAAATAAGATTAATATAACTTTTATTTGTTGATATTGTACTATTTACAGTCAGTCATAACCGAGTCATAATTATGAGTATGACTCAACCGGTGAGTGTAGCCACTCATAACTGAGTCATATGAGTATGACTCAACACGGATGAAGACTGTCTGGAGTAATCCTTCCATGGACCCCCACAAAGTCCCCCAATCAACAAACATTCCAACACTTCCGCTAGTGATTTCTCTCACAAACACGTCGTCTTTGACAAAAGTTGTTCACGTGATTCTGTGAGTATGACACTGAACTCTGTCAAATTTCACTGGCACAACAATCTTCTCTTTGATGTCAACTGCACTTCTGTCTTAATGACACAGTTGTCACACACTGGCCTCTTGCTTGTTGGGGACTCTGGAAAATAAACACAATGCAATAAATACAAGATGGAAATATAAGTTCTGTACACTATTTACTTGCTAACCCAGATCTGCTTTGGAAACCCAAGGGGCCTCGGAGATATGATATGGCCCTGTGAGACACCATTCAGAGGAACACTGGTCTCAGTGAGACTTGTCTGGCTGCAACAATGTCAGACAGAACACAGTGGAAACAATTATTATAAATGTCTCCATGTTAAGTGGATGACATAAAAAGTATTCACTTGGTTTGCAATCTACCTGCTTGTTTATTAATATACATTTGTTGTAATAATGCCAATAAGTATAGCTGCGATGAAAACAGATTTTTAGGCGGTATTTATGAACCCCGCTGATAGGCCCTGTCTATCTCATTGATTTGCGGGATTATTATAATGAGATCTTCCAACTTGAAATGTTGGAGATGAAGAATAATGAAGGAAAATTCAACTGTAATTTATACGAGGTAATTCATCGACAAAAAGTTGTAATTAATTTGATATTTAAACTGGCTTACATTTCAGTTAGTGCACTCAACCAATTGTGGTCGTTTTAACATATTTGGATAGTCGACTGATGTTTATTGCATATGCCATAGATATGTAGAATCTCTCACATCGACACTACATGTCTCACTGCACATGTCTTTTCTCCGAGGAGCTTCGATTACTTCCGGTTAGAAGTGGATAAACGTAAACAATACCACATCCGCATACTAATTAATTTGTGAGCCGTGTCAAATGAAGAATAATGGTCAACTATTTCAGTCATTGTGCAATGTGAAGAACAAGGAACAAGATGGACACACGATGAGTGGAAACTTGGGATATTAGCAATAGAACAGTCTAATTAGATGGGCTGTCACGACGCGGCCGAATTTCAAAGACGACTAACAATGAAGTTGAAGATAGTGACAGTGAAATACAAACTGACACTCTTCAAAGACTATGCCGTGGATGAATTCTTCAGAATGCTATTTTACTATATGTTATGCAGCGAATGCCTGCGATCACCTTGGAAGGTAACAGATAATTAATGCAACCCAACACAAAACAATGTCTAATGAAACGTCTGTCAATTGCATACTCGGACTGCTAAGCCAAGGTAAGCGCCTAGTCCTAGACCTAGGCTAGGGTAGACAATATGTCAACAATAGTTACCCATTTTTGTTCCTGTTAATAATCTGCGGAACTTTTTGAGATCTCATTTAAACTCCTATTTATGTAAAACTTATTTTAACACACCAATGGCTATATAATATATATAATGTAGTCTCATGCACGTGTTAACTAGTGTAGAACTGTGTGTAAGTGTATTCAAACAACAATACGATCAATATGCCTATGTAATAATACAATAAACCACCACTAACAGTATAATAATAACATTTTAATATAGTGATTTTGTTTCATGTTGTTATAATTATAGTAGAAATTACATTTCAATTATTTGGCTTAAATTTAATTAATTATTAATTTAACTTATTAATTTAAAATGTTTAATTGTCGTTTAGACACATTTTATTTTATTTTATTAATTGTATACAAACAATGTTCTTATTTTTATCTTGTTATTGCCTATGAGCTTTTTTAACCCAGAGATAGTACGGTACATTTACTACATTGCAAATGAAGACTACTTTGACAACCGTTTTCATCCCAAATATGTGTTCATGTGGGATATGCTTGTAATCCACTTGAAACATGTTCAAGGGAAAGGATGCAGAAGTCTCACATAGTCAAAAAATGACACATAGTTATGCCAGGAAACATGTTTGTGAATTTAAAAGTATGTATATTTCCAACAGGAGCTAAGGCATGCATGAGTTGAAGCTGAAACACAAATATGCAATTGCACATTTTTGATTTTGGTAAATTCTAGTCATACGTATTGACACTTGAAAGTTGAGAAGTCAAGTGACTGAAGTGAGCAACATCTTAGCTAATTCCACATCATACATCATAACATACTGAGTTGACCACAAAGAGAGGTTTGACTGTGCACGGCTTCAAATCCAGGCTAGTCTACAAAAAAAGAAAGCAAGAAGAACACAGGCACTAGGCCAAGACAGACTGATTACACTTCTAGACAAGCAGGGTAGAGAAATACAAGACCAAGATATGATTATGGAACAAATAGAGGAATTCTACACCGAGCTATAGGACAGTGAACAGAGTACAATAATTCACACCGACCCAGAAAAGGTACCAGAGATAACATCATGGGAGGTGGATATGAAGAATTGGAAGACATCAGGCAATGACCATGTAAACGTTGAAACATTAAAAGCAGGAGAAGATACCATCTCGAAGACATTGGCTAAGCTGTATACTAAATACTTATGAGAAAGTCGAATAGCCACCGCATGGAAGAACGCAAAGATGGTGATAATCTTCAAGGGAAATAAGAAAGACTTAAAGAACTACAGACCGATATGTCTGATATCAAACATCTACAAATTACTCACAAAGATACTAACGAATAGGCTAGAGAAGACACTCGATGAAAACCAACTATGAGAGCAAGCAAGATTCAGAAGAAGGTACCGGGTACTCAATGACAGACCACATACACATCGTAAACCAACTGAAAGAGAAGTGCCGAGAATATAATATCCTGCTCTGCATTGCTTTCGTCGACTACGAGTACCGGTAGGCTTTCGACTTGGTGCAAACTCAAGAAATACTGACCTCCCTTCAAGAACGGGGGATAGAAAATGTGTACACCAAACTCCTGAAAGACACCTATACCAACAGTTAGGTGACAGTCCACCTACACAAAAAGAGCAACAAGATCAACATCGAGTGAGGAGTACGACAGGGTGACAGCATATCGCCCAAGGTGTTCACGGCAACACATTAAAACATATTCCGAAGACTGACCTGGGAAACCAGAGGCTTGAGGATAGACGGAGAATATCTCAGTCATCTTCGCCTTGCCAATGACATACTCATATGTGCTACTACACTGCAGGAACTACAAAACATGCTTCAGGAGCTACATGATGAAAGTGAAAAACAAAGGTCTGAAGATAAACATCTCGAAGATAAAAATGATGTTAGAAAATGACACACCAATATATATATATATCAGCATGAGAACGTTGAAAGCTACGTCTATCTGGGACAGTGATACAGTAACAGAGACAGAAACAAAGACAAGGAGATTCAAAGAAGAATCACCGTCGGCTGGACAGCAGACCTGGGGCCGAAGTACTTGGTACTCGAGTACATTTTTGAAGTACTCGTACTCATAAAACTTGTGGGTCATGGACTCATACTCGTACTGATTGTTCTCATATTTTACAAGTACATTACGAGTACATCTGAGTACTTTCTCAATATGTACTGGGGAAAATAAATATATTTGGTTATAAAATTAAACTTTTCTGAAATATTTTAGCAATTTTTTTAATACTTTGTTATTTCTGATAGAATACCACCTTACACCCTACACATAGTACACCCTCATTCTCTTATAACCATGACTATGATACCCAAACATGGCAACATGCAGCATCTTTTCCCAGTCAGAAACACCCTGTTAAGCAAACAATAATTGTAGGCTATCAGTTCAGGCCCTAAACCTGTTTGTTTAATTAAGCCACCAGGATGTCCATACAGAGCCAATTAGCTGTTAACCAACCAGTTAGACAGGAAATGCCTTTGATGTAGTCTGGAGACCATGCCACTTGACAGTGGCAGACAGCCCTAACTGCTAAGAACAAGAACTGCCAGTCTTCCTCTATAGAAGTAAGGTGGCTGAAGTCAGACTGCTTCCTATACTAGTCTAATCCCATGCCAGCAGCCTGGCTAAAAAGTATAAAGGGATGCTGAGCCTGTTATGTTGACATGTGCTAACCCTCTCAACAACTAGTAGTCTATGATCAGGAAATATAAACTGCAAACTTATAATATCAGCAGATTGCTGATTGTAGAGGTGAACGAATGCCTCAGTCAGCCATGTACAGATCGTCACAGTGACCCACTGCAGTTCTGAGTTTTCCAACTCTGGTTCAGTTGGTCCCTCATCATCTTAGCATTCCAGCCTCATTAGCCCCAGTTGAAAGGGTATTTAGCACAGCCGAGAAAGTATTCTGCCCTGAACGGTGCAGCCTGAAAGACTCAACCTGTGAACAATTCATGTTCATTCGGTGCAATGGCAAATAGATGATAAGATCATATGATGCCACTGAAATGAATGCCAATGAAGTGAATTTCATTGTTGATGAAACAAAGGTTTTATTAGTTTTCCTCATAAAAAATTGATCAACTGCCATTGCATATTCACTTGTGCTGGGTTATATAAATTATATTAATTAATAATAAAAAAATACATTATTATTAAATATTTATATTTTAAAAAATGTACTCATACTTTTACTTGTACTCGTGGGAATGTACTCGTACTTGTAGTCGTACTCAGCTTTTAGTAATGTAATCGTACTTATCCATCATCAAAGTACTCGTACTCGTACTTGTACTCATGAAAATGTACTCGGCCCCAGGTCTGGCGAGGACAAGGCCTACGCTTAGGGCAATAAAAAATCAGCACAACCAAGTACCAGTGGTCAAGAGGAAACCACACTTCAACTGAGTACCAGTGGTAAAGTGAAAACCACACCTCAACAAGATGAAACAATCATGATTACTGACGTCTGTCAATTATGATTACTATACATATACAAGTAGTGACTTGTTATGTTATATCTTCCCCTCTATATTCAAGAGTAAAACCACGTTACTAATAAGGCGAAATCCTGGCGGAGAATCTTGGCACAGCGTAATCTAGGTCTAGCACACCGGATCCTCGTGTGGCTTGTCAACTAGAACTTTACCCTCACAAACATGTTGTGCGACTTTGTTTCACAAATACTAACTTAATTTGTTACATTTCACGTGGAGTTTCTAAACAGGTTGACGTATATTGTATTACTTACTTGACAGGCATACATATTTCCAATGTCAATAAACACTATTCCAGATATCCAGTGTTATTTGGGACCAATTCGTCTCAAGAATAATGACAGCGAATTTACTCAACAAATGGTGGCGACACCTCACGGTGTCTGTATTATTGCGTCAACGGCAAATCCACTAGAGTACTGACCTCACGCGGACAGTTTGTAAAGATCTTCTAGTCGGGCAGCATATCTAGACATTTAGTGTGAACATGTTTTTGGACGGATTATTGACAAAAGGCGTGTCCAGAAAAAAGGGCCATGAGTGATCAGTCCCCATCGTCATCAGCTGAGAGCTACACCGAACAGCGTGATTGCGTGTCGCTTATCTATTTTTGTCAACACCTATAAGTAAGACCCAACACGTAAACATCCCTTATGCCGAACTGGATATTACCACGTCAGAAACATCGGAAGAATCCGTCGATACCTCACCCATATGACGCAGCGAAGACACTTGTTCATGCTCTCATAACATCAAGACTTGATTACTTTAATTCCTTACTGCATGGCCTGCCAGTGAATCAACTTGCGGAAATGCGGCGTCTGCAGAATGCATGCGCGCGTATAATCACAAGAACCAGCCGCCGCTCGCATATCACTCCCGTTCTAAAGGAGCTTCCCTGGCGTCCAGTCCATCGTCGAATACAATATAAGATCATGTCACATACCTACCGTGCGGTACACCACCAAGCACCACTATATTTGAGCGAACTGCTGTCTATTATTTGTACAGACCAATACGTTCTCTGCGATCTGAATCTACAACCTTGGTGACTGTGCTACGAACTCGTACAGTCACATACGGAGATCGGACTTTCTCCAAAGCAACGTCGACTTTGTGGAACAGTTTGCCTGCTACCATCAGAAACTCTAACAGCTGCATCAGCTTTCAATGACAGCTAAAAAACCTTCCTATTCGGGCAGGAATATGATTTATGCCTGAACAATACATGTCTTACGGTTTTAATCAATCTCACCTAATATATTTATTATTATTATTATTATTATTAGTCTATTTAATTTAATTCCATGCTTATAATATATCATCTTAATATTTTAATCCCACTTGATCCTTATAACTGTTAGTGTAATAACTAAATATTATTATTAAATTATTTATTCCATATATACATTTTAAGTATAACACCCGTATATTTAAATAACTTTTTAACTATTTAATTCGATATACGATTCCTAGTTAATCTGTTCTTAAATTACTTAATATACTATTTTATGATTTACATGTTTAGTGGAATTATCAGTGTATTGTAAAGCGCCATAGAGCACTATGTGATTATGGCGCTATACACATTTCGTATTTTATTGTTTATTATTATTATGTCAAGGGCCAGGGGAGCAAATCTTTTAAATTTAATGGCGTTAAATTATGGAATGAATTTCCACTAAACATACATACATACATACATACATACATCCAATTCGGTCTTCAAGCAAATGTGCGTATGTACCGCTCTTTAACCAATCCTTAATCAACGCTGCTTTATAATCGAATTTGACAGGCTGGTGCATCCAAAATACATCGAGTCGCATTGATGTCTGATTGAACAGGTCCGCCGGGGGTAAAGTGAAAAGTGCTTTGAGCAGTCCTGTGGACTGGATACTGCGCTATATAAGAACTTATCTTTACTTTTTACTTTTATAGAATCCTCTATTAGTATAGTGTATCTAATGCCGGTACAGAGGCCGAGTCGGCAGACCCACCACCAACCTGCTAAGCCTACTGCACCCGGACCTCAGAGTGACGGGCGTCAGGCTGAGGTCGCGCAATGACATCAAGACTGTGAGAGAGCTGGCGGAAGACCGCACGGGATGGAGGAAACTTTGCGGGGACTGATTGCGACATTAAGATGTCCCCCAGACTATTTATGTCGCAGGAACAGTACACCAACATCATCAACACACACACACGCGCACGCGCACGCACACGCACACGCATACGCACACACACTCGCACACACCCACACGCACATGCGCGGACACACACGTACGCACGCACACACACACACACACACACACACACACACATACACACACAGAAAGTCCTCCTTTCTTGGCAAATTATTATGTACATTTGCCTTTGGTCTGAGCATTGATCGCCAAATGAACGTACTTTCATCTCAATAGCCAGCGTCGCTGGTACACAAGCCCCGCTCACAAATCGTTATACAACCATTCTGAAACTGTGCAAGACTCGGCATCAGATCATGAGTTCCTGCTATGGAGGGCGTGTGTATTTTAATATAATATATATATATATATATATATATATATATATATATATATATATATATGTATTCATCTAATTATATCCAATCTTCTATGATATTTCATTTTTTATCATGCTATCGTTTTTATGCTTTGTTTTTACTGTCTATGATTATTCTATTAATTGTGTACTGCGCTTTTGAGCAGGCTTTTATGTACGAAAAGAGCGCTTTATCAATTCGGTATAGTAATTGTTCCTCCTCTGGTCACAATGTCAATGTGTTCAGGGTGGCTGTAGGCCATTAATTCAGGGGATAGAGGGGGTCTCAGAATTAGTACGCCTTGTACGTAAATGTTGTAAAATGTGAACGAAGGCCATACGTCACGGTGTGTGTTTTTGTGCGTGTGTGCGTGTGAGCGTGCGTGCGTGTTTGTGTGCGTGCGTGCGTGCGTGCGTGCGTGCGTGCGTGCGTGCGTGCGTGCAAGATGATGCGCAAAGAGTATGCATGGAGAGCCTAGATCTATAACAATTACTATATTATTTGCATGTCTGTTTTGATTCGATGTTTACACGTAACATACGTCTATAAAGGTATGATAAAATATTACGTGCAATAGTTTTTATTGGGATGTTGTTGACATATACCCATAAACTAACTAGTTGAGGCTATTCTGTGTGATCTCGCGAGCACACTATGTTGACACTCAAACAACTACCGTCTCATCAACAGCTATAATTGTTTGTAGGCGTCTGTGTCGTGCTGGAATGAACTTTCTTACGTTTTATTCCAATTCAGCAGACCTGAGACTGCCGTCCCGTGGACTGCTGGTAGCAGTGGTCTCATATGTTGGAACTACAAGCATTTCCCTCTAACCTTGATTAATAAAGCCCCGTGATGTATCGCCACTATTTGTCGCACAAAGAAAAACCTGCATCCAAAGACGTGTTGCTGTTGCAGTGGAGGGGGTGGGGTTGGTTGGTATATAATTGGAAGCGTTTTGTGAGCCTCAATGAGTTTTTGTGAACCGCGCGGGGGTGTAATCAGACATTTTTGTGAGTCTTAAGGCTTAACTTAAGGTGCAGTTGAGGGTTTCTCGATTTGAGCCGAACCAAATGCTGTAGTCGCAGAAAATGTGTTGCTGCTGCACCGCCGTAACTTCAGCTTCTCCACTGTCTCTGTTCGACTGATGACATCGGAAGACTGGGAGGTGAAGGCGAGTATGGTGGAGGTGCTGTTGAAAATGCGTCTTCTCGCTCTCTTTAGCGTTGCTTCCTACCTCGTCTCAACTGATGAAATGGGAAGACGGGCGGGGGGGGGTCTATTAAAAAAAGTTTTGGCCGCAGTGCTTCACTTAAACTTTTCTTCAGTTTCTCTTTTACCGCTGCGTCCGCATAACTTCAGGTTATTTAACAAGATTGCCACGCAGATAATTAACTCTAGATGGCAAGTAGACAGGGAAACTTTTGGCTTATCGAGCGTTCAACCCTTTTTTATCTACATGTATACCGCCCTTCTGAGGTGTGTGTCGATTTTATTTTTAAACATATTCATGGCATAACATTGTATTGGGGTGTTGTGCTTGGCAGTAGCTCCCACGACAGCTGTCTTATTGATACAAGTTTGCCGTATTTCAATTCAAGGAACGTTTTAATATTTCTCAGGTGCGTGTACAAAGGTACAGACATTACTTCGGACGTTTATATTTTCCTTGAAAATGATTACTGATGCCGGACTGTTAGGGTTTTCAATCGACATTCGTCTACACTTGCCTTGAGAACCGGTTGCAAACTTGTCAAGCAGAACGCTGTGGTCTATTCTTGGATAACACCGGACGACGAACAACTTCTGTGCAACCGCCGATGATACGCAGTGACGCAAGACGCACTTCAGCACGCGTATGTGTCAACAATGGCGTCAGTTGTGGGTTATTCTAGGACAAGGTTGTTGTCAACTTCCGCAAATGCAACCAGGTATCTTCAAGCGTTCGTCTACGAGACGTAAACACCGTGGCGGTCGTAAAGTCGCAAAACAGATCGGGACAATAATTCACTACGCAAGAGTACCGACGTTGCCACAACCAAGCCGAAATGTACCCAAATTAATAACTTTACCATTGTATAAACCTATACAGCACGATCAAGGCGTACGAGTATGCCACGTTAACGCACAATCGTGTCGGAACAAAACACTCGCCATTGCGGATCATATACTTGAAAACCATCTCGATGTAATCTCGCGATATGCGAAACGTCGTTGAAACCTTCGAGCGACGCCAGTGTGATAACAAATATTATACCAAATGGATATTCCATCAAGCCCGCGCCTCGCCCTACCGGCAAAGGGGGCGGTGTCATTATTATGGCACTCTTGTTATATCATTGTCACTCTTAAAACTTGATGTCATTGTTCAGTTGACTAGTTAAGAACCACTTAAACACTAAATAGTACATGTTAATTTAAGAGCATTGTTCAAATTAAGGATGTTAAACCACATGCACAGTGGTTATTGTTGGCTCAGACTTTGTCATCAAAGAGGTAGTGGTTGCAATTATCACAAGTTGGTGGAGGAAGGACACGTATAACTTCATCCAAGTTAATCCAGGACTTGTCTGCATTCACTGGGAAAACATACGCTTTCCCAGACTGGTCCAGGTCTGCCTTTCGTAGGATTGACAGTTCCAAACAGTCATCACTTGAGTCGACAACCTGAGCAACAAAACGCTTCCTGTTTTTCTTGCCACACATGTCCACGGCGATAAAGTCACCAATGCGTGCACTGTCCTGCTTGACGACTGGTTGTTTGACTAGGTCAAAAGCAACACCAGTGTCCGCATACAGGCTAATGGTGTCGAAATGTTCAGCAGATGAATATGTTGCACACCTCACAACATAACGGCGAATAGGGATGATGCAATGCATCATGTGTGTCTTTGGAAGTGACTGTATCCCCAACCATCAATTCTCCAGTGCAGCTGTGCCTTCCATTATCTGGCTGGCCAGAACCAACTGAACCTGACTTTTCTTGCAGTGTTTGGCTGCTATTCTGGCAAAAGATTCCACATCTGATGCTCGATCTCCGGTTAGGTTTGCCAGCCAGACACGCTGCGTTACATCACCTCCAATTCCATCAACCAGTCCTTTTCCATGCGACGTGGCAAAGAAGTTCCATGTGATGGAAACATTGTAGATCTCTTGCATGAACGTGAGATTTGTGAACATGTATTTCTGCTTAAACTAGCTGCTGGCACCATCAGAGAAAAAGTCGATCTTCTCAATTGTTGGATGCTTTGCTTTCAGATTTTCGATGATTTTGCCCAGAAAGCAACTGACAGCCAACTTCCCATGTACCATATCATCACTTACGATGACAGAGGATTCAATGATGTCTGTGTCTATCCAAGTGCAGATGGTGAAAAGGGTGACTTGTGACTGATTCCAGTGAGCACTTTGGTTCTCATCTTGATCGATGGCCATGTAGTTCTCAGCGAAATCAACCTGAACCACAATGTTACGCCCATTAACAGCTCTTCTCTTCTCCTCAAATGAATTGGCTTGCGTTTGATGAAAGTGTGCTGTTTGAAGTAGTCAAGTTGCTTCACAACTTCAGCTCCTGCGTCTTGTACCTTGAACTTGTTACGACATTCCTCACATCGTCCTAGCATACATTTATCAGCATCTTGGCGGCATACTATGGTCTGTAGAAAGTCACAGAAACTTAACATTTGAGGGATTCAAGTAGAAGCCTCATATTCTCGTGATACTTGCATGAGCATACATTGTGGGGGAACTTTGCATTGAGCTATACGTGTTTTGGTCGAAGGTCAGCAAACTTAGACCTGCCAATTTTGATATCTGGGTTTGCATCGCAGAAGAGGCTGTGAGCTTCATTAACCGTCATCATCAGGTACTTCTTCTGGATCTTCGCCTTCTCTGTGCCGGTCCTGATGATGATGTAGTCCTTCCTTCTTGGTGCAGTCCATGAAATGTCTGGCTGCTCATAGAAGTCAGTAACAGCTTTCACAGTAGCAATGTCCAGTTTGTTTTGGTGACTTCCGCTTGCGCTCGGCCAGTCATGATGATGGTTAATGGACAGACATCCCATAATGGCTGCACATTTTCGTGGGGAGTTTGGCGTTGCGGTCATGACACGCTTCACAGCTTTTCCGAGGGTTGAGGGTGACTTATACGCAAACTCTGTGTCACCGTTATGACCATGATTGACATTCTGTTTTCTATTGTTGCGACAGCGTCTCTGCCTGATGCATTCCGCATTTCGTGCCTTGTCAAGGTTGGCAAGACGAGCATGTTTCTTCCGCTGTGCATCAAGCTGTCGCATATGACCTGCCCCATTTTGAAGTATTTTTTTCTCTTTGTGGCGCTTCTGTCGCTCCGCACCAGTAAGAGGCATGGTTATTGAAATAAAATAATTCAATTTAATATAGTTACAAATGACTGCTTACATTTGGAATATGAAGTATTTCATATTTAAGAAAAGCAGCCATGTGAAACAAAGAAGTGGTGTTACTTATATTGTTTTGTATTTTGTTTATTAATGCGTAATCATCAAATTAATGGTACATTTTCCATTACAGTTGATCAACACATTTGTCATAAAGTATACACAAAAATGTTTACCTGGTGATGATCACGATGCTGTCAGATGGTAGCAGATTGCCAATAGGATTTCATAGTACCTAGACTTGGAATAAATTGATACAGAAAGGAAGTATATAACAATTGTGGGAAATATGCATACATTGTAGTTCCACCTGGTGAATACTGGAATTACTGAAATGTAAAACAAAAGCTAGTTATAAATCTTAAATGGGACCATTTTTGTGTCGATGTCGTTATGGAGTGACGTCGTGGAGTTACGGAGTGACAACTTTGTAATTAACTTTTATAAAATAGTTCTTAATTATTTAAATAGTAAATTACATGTACTTGTTAAATATAAGTAATAATTAGATGGTAGGAGTTTTGTTAACTTTAACTTTTTTTTTTTTATAGGAAATCTAAAAAACTGAATTATTTGTTACGGAATGACAAGTCACGGAGTGACAAGGGGTCGTTATAAAATTACAATAATTATGTAATTTCCAAATAATTCTATAAATTATATGATATCATGTAAGGGGATATATACATAATCCATTTTAAGCATATAAAAGGGTGAATCCTCTGTTTATCAGTGCTCTATTCATCTTATGAATATATGCCTGTTTAGTCACATTACGTTTATTAATTAACACCTTGTAACGCCTTGGCCTTAAACTGCTGTAAACTGATCTAGAATAGAGATAATTATATACTTTTTCATGTGCAAGGAAGAAGACATATTTCCCTTTAATATAGTGTAAAAAAAATTGATATTTCCATAAAAAAAATTTTGGTTCCAAAGACAATTTTTCATGGAATTGCCCAACTCTTCTATGAATATTTCACTCGGTACCCCCTCACCCCAGTGTATGTATGATGACATGTGTTACTTCCACTCGCTACCCTCTCACCCCCAGTGTATGTATGATGACATGTGTTACTTCAACTCGGTATCCCCGCACCCCCAGTGTATGTATGATGACATGTGTTACTTCCACTCGGTACCCTCTCTCCCCCAGTGTATGTATGATGACATGTGTTACTTCCACTCGCTACCCTCTCTCCCCCAGTGTATGTATGATGACATGTGCTACTTCCGCTCGGTACCCCCTCACCCCCAGTGTATGTATGATGACATGTGCTACTTTCACTCGGTACCCCCTACCCCCAATGTATGTATTATGACATGTGTTACTTCCACTCGGTACCCCCTACCCCCAGTGTATGCATAATGACATGTGTTACTTTCACTCGATACCTTCTCAACCCCAGTGTATGTATGATGACATGTGTTACTTCCACACGGTATCCCCTACCCCCAGTGTATGCATAATGACATGTGTTACTTTCACTCGATACCCCCTCATCCCCAGTGTATGTATGATGACATGTGTTACTTCCACTCGCTACCCCCTCACCCCCAGGGTATGTATGATAACATGTGTTACTTCCACTCGGTACCCCCTCACCCCCAGTGTATGTATGATGACACGTGTTACTTCCACTCGGTACCCCCCCCCCACACCCAGTGTATGTATAATGACATGTGCTACTTCCATATGGTACCCCCTCACCCACAGTGTATGTAAGATGACATGTGCTACTTCCACACGGTACCCCTTTACCCCCAGTGTATGTATGATGACATGTGTTGCTTCCACTCGGTACCCCCTCACCATTGTGTATGTATGATGACGTATTACTTCCACTCGCTACCCCCTCACCCCAGTGTATATATGATGACATGTGTTACTTCCACTCGCTACCCGCTCACCCCCAGTGTATGTATGATAACATGTGTTACTTCCATTTCTAGTTACTTGAATTATTAATCTTTCCCAATTATCAAACGTATTTAGAGTCATTTTTATTTCAGATTGATATTGATTATCGACATATATTAATAACCCTCCTTTTATCCCCTGTGTTACACAATCATATCCATCGGATTCTAAATAAAATTCAGAGAAATCATCTTCATAAGTTTTCCACGTCTCTTGTCAATATATTACACTAAATTTTTAATTATTACTACGTAACTCCTCTATGAATATTTCACTCGGTACCCCCTCACCCCAGTGTATGTATGATGACGTGTTACTTCCACTCGGTTCCCTCTCACCCCTAGTGTATGTATCATGACATGTGTTACTTCCACTCGCTACCCTCTCTCCCCCAGTGTATGTATCATAACATGTGTTACTTCCATTCGGTACCCCCTCACCCCCAGTGTATGTATGATGACATGTGCTACTTCCATTCGGTACCCCCTCACCCCCAGTGTATGTATGATGATATGTGATACTTCCACTCGCTACCCCCTCACCCCAGTGTATGTATGATGACATGTGTTATTTCCATTCGCTACCCCCTCACCCCCAGTGTATGTATGATGACATCTGCTACTTCCGCTCGCTACCCCCTCACCTCCAGTGTATTTATGATGACGTATTACTTCCACTCGCTAACCCCTCACCCCCAGTGTATGTATGATGACATGTGCTACTTCCACTCAGTACCCCTCACCCACAGTGTATATATGATGATATGTGTTACTTCCGCTCGCTACCCCCTCACCCCAGTGTATGTATGATGACATGTGCTACTTCCGCTCGCTACCCCCTCACCTCCAGTGTATGTATGATGACGTGTTACTTCCACACGCTACCCCCTCACCCCCAGTGTATGTACGATGACATGTGCTACTTCCACTCAGTACGCCCTCACCCACAGTGTATGTATGATGACATGTGTTACTTCAGCTCGCTACCCCCTCACCCCCAGTGTATGTATGATGACATGTGTTACTTCCATTCGGTACCCCCTCAACCCCAGTGTATGTATGATGACATGTGTTACTTCCACTCGGTACCCCCTCACCCCTGTGTATGTATGATGACATGTCCTACTTCCACTCGGTAACCCCTCACCCCCAGTGTATGTATGATGACATGTCCTACTTCCACTCGGTACCCCCTCACCCCAGTGTATGTATGATGACATGTGTTACTTCCACTCAGTACCCCTCACCCACAGTGTATGTATGATGACATGTGTTACTTCCATTCGGTACCCCCTCAACCCCAGTGTATGTATGATGACATGTCCTACTTCCATTCGCTACCCCCTCACCCCCAGTGTATGTATGATGACATGTGCTACTTCCGCTCGCTACCCCCTCACCTCCAGTGTATGTATGATGACGTGTTACTTCCACTCGCTACCCCCTCACCCCCAGTGTATATATGATGACATGTGCTACTTCCACTCAGTACCCCTCACCCACAGTGTATGTATGATGACATGTGTTACTTCCGCTCGCTACCCCCTCACCCCAGTGTATGTATGATGACATGTGCTACTTCCGCTCGCTACCCCCTCACCTCCATTGTATGTATGATGACGTGTTACTTCCACTCGCTACCCCCTCACCCCCAGTGTATGTACGATGACATGTGCTACTTCCACTCAGTACGCCCTCACCCACAGTGTATGTATGATGACATGTGTTACTTCAGCTCGCTACCCCCTCACCCCCAGTGTATGTATGATGACATGTGTTACTTCCATTCGGTACCCCCTCAACCCCAGTGTATGTATGACGACATGTGTTACTTCCTCTCGGTACCCCCTCACCCCTGTGTATGTATGATGACATGTCCTACTTCCACTCGGTACCCCCTCACCCCCAGTGTATGTATGATGACATGTCCTATTTCCACTCGGTACCCCCTCACCCCAGTGTATGTATGATGACATGTGTTACTTCCACTCAGTACCCCTCACCCACAGTGTATGTATGATGATATGTGTTACTTCCGCTCGCTACCCCCTCACCCCAGTGTATGTATGATGACATGTGTTACTTCCATTCGGTACCCCCTCACCCCTGTGTATGTATGATGACATGTCCTACTTCCACTCGGTACCTCCTCACCCCAGTATATGTATGATGACATGTGTTACTTCCACTCAGTACCCCTCACCCACAGTGTATGTATGATGATATGTGTTACTTCCGCTCGCTACCCCCTCACCCCCAGTGTATGTATGATGACAAAAAGCGAAAAGCGGGAGACTTAACACGTCTGAAGATTACTTATCTATGTACCACATATGCTGTGTACTACAATTTAGTGTACTTAAATAATAATTTTCCATTATAACTAGTTATTGACCAAAAAATATCCTTGATTGCTGTTTGACATATTTACAGGAATATATCAATATCCAGTGACCAGCATCTACTTAACGTATAGTGCTGCCATATTGTGGCAGGTATTGACATTAGAATGGTGATTAAGATTGTGTTTCTACAATTACAAACATCATACATATTAGCATATTAACACATTACACCATAACTATGTAAACATATGTAGGTGTCCAAACTGCTATCTTACAGTTACATTGATTAGGGCTGGCGAGAGTGGCTTATGTGGCTAGAGTGGCTAGAGTGGCTTGTGTGGCTAGAGTGGCTTGTGTGGCTTAGGTGGCTTGTGTGGCTAGAGTGGCTTGTGTGGCTAGAGTGGCTTGTGTGGCTTAGGTGGCTTGTGTGGCTAGAGTGGCTTGTGTGGCTAGAGTGGCTTGTGTGGCTTAGGTGGCTTGTGTGGCTAGAGTGGCTTAGGTGGCTTGTGTGGCTAGAGTGGCTTGTGTGGCTAGAATGGCTTGTGTGGCTTGTTTTGCGTGTGTGGCTAGAGTGGCTTGTTTGGCTAGAGTGGCTTGTGTGGCTAGAGTGGCTTGTGTGGCTAGAGTGGTTTGTGTGGCAAGAGTGGCTTGTGTGGCTAGAGTGGCTTGTGTGGCTAGAATGGCTTGTGTGGCTTGTTTTGCGTGTGTGGCTAGAGTGGCTTGTTTGGCTAGAGTGGCTTGTGTGGCTAGAGTGGCTTGTGTGGCTAGAGTGGTTTGTGTGGCAAGAGTGGCTTGTGTGGCTAGAGTGGCTTGTGTGGCTAGAGTGGCTTATGTGGCTAGAGTGGATTGTGTGGCTTGAGTGGCTTGTGTGGCTAGAGTGGCTTGTGTGGCTAGAGTGGTTTGTGTGGCAAGAGTGGCTTGTGTTGCTAGAGTTGCTTGTGTGGCTAGAGTGGTTTGTGTGGCTAGAGTGGTTTGTGTGGCTTGTGTGGCTAGAGTGGCTTGTGTGGCTAGAGTGCCTTGTGTGGCTAGAGTGGTTTGTGTGACTAGAGTGGCTTGTGTGGCTAGAGTGCCTTGTGTGGCTAGAGTGGTTTGTGTGGCTAGAGTGCCTTGAGAATTTTGTGTGGCTTGTGTGACTAGAGTGGCTTGTGTGACTAGAGTGCCTTGTGTGGCTAGAGTGGTATGTGTGGCTAGAGTGCCTTGAGTGGTTTGTGTGGCTTGTGTGGCTTGTGTGGCTTGTGTGGCTTGTGTGGCTTGTGTGGCTTGTGTGGCTTGTGTGGCTAGAGTGGTTTGTGTGGTTTGTGTGGATAGTGTGGTTTGTGTGGCTTGTGTGGCTAGAGTGGCTTGTGTGGTTTGTGTGGCTAGAGTGGTTTGTGTGGATAGAGTGGCTTGTGTGGCTAGAGTGGCTTGTGTGGCTAGAGTGGTTTGTGTGGCTAGAGTGGCTTGTGTGGTTTGTGTGGCTAGAGTGGTTTGTGTGGATAGAGTGGCTTGTGTGGCTTGTGTGGCTTTTGTGGCTTGTGTGGTTTGTGTGGCTTGTGTGGCTTGTGTGGCTTGAGTGGTTTGTGTGGCTTGTGTGGCTTGTGTGGCTAGAGTGGCTAGAGTGGTTTGTTTGGCTTGTGTGGCTAGAGTGGTTTGTGTGGTTTGTGTGGCTAGAGTGGCTTGTGTGGCTTGTGTGGCTAGAGTGGTTTGTGTGGCTTGTGTGGCTAGAGTGGTTTGTGTGGCTTGTGTGGCTAGAGTGGTTTGTGTGGCTAGAGTGGCTTGTGTGGCTAGAGTGGCTTGTGTGGTTTGTGTGGCTAGAGTGGTTTGTGTGGATAGAGTGGCTTGTGTGGCTTGTGTGGCTTGTGTGGCTAGAGTGGTTTGTGTGGCTAGAGTGGCTTGTGTGGTTTGTGTGGCTAGAGTGGCTTGTGTGGCTAGAGTGGTTCATGTGGCTAGAGTGGCTTGTGTGGTTTGTGTGGCTAGAGTGGTTTGTGTGGATAGAGTGGCTTATGTGGCTAGAGAGCTAGAGTGGCTTGTGTGGCTAGAGTGGCTTGTGTGGCTTAGGTGGCTTGTGTGGCTAGAGTGGCTTGTGTGGCTAGAGTGGCTTGTGTGGCTTGTGTGGCTTGTGTGGCTTGTGTGGCTTGAGTGGTTTGTGTGGCTTGTGTGGCTTGTGTTGGTTGTGTGGCTTGAGTTGCTTGTGTGGCTAAAATGGCTTGTGTTGCTTCTGACATTAAGAAGTCCCCAGGGAGTGCTCCTGTAATATAGTTCTATGAGATCTTGAGATTCATACTTTATAAAAAATTATACTAATTACTTTTAATTTGGGATGCATCCTTTGCAGTCTTCGACAGGGAAGATAATAGAAAACACAACTGCCTAATTGTACTAAATAATAGTCATAACACTAAACTATGTTTTATACTTGTCAACTTAATTTGTGGCAACTGTTACACCCTGGGTGTAATAATCATAGTTTACTATATAATTATGCATGTACATATGGGCAATTCCAGTGTTTTGGATACATGTGGTATTTCGCATATAAAATTGTGCAATTCCATTTCAATAGAGTGTAAAGATTTTAATTCACATTCTTTTTGATGATTGCATAGTTTCATAGAGAACACATTCTGTTACTAAATGTATAATATGGCAATATATATACATATTAACCTAATAGCATGTAGATTAAGCATCATAATACAAAACACAGTACCTGATTAAACATGATTAAAAAACTGTATACTCTGCAAGTTATATCACCAGCAGGATGCAAGCATTCTAAAACTCATTAAGACCACTACTGTTTACAGGCTGCCAGTGGGGGTCAACCACAGCATCCTGGGCTGTCCACTCAAAGCAATTTTCCATATATAGTGAAAACCCTTATAACTAAATAAATGCTTTAAAACATCCATGAAAATTTAGGTCTAATGGTGGACAATCTTCCCCTTCATGATGTGGTATAATAAGAAAAGGGAAATAATACCTTAAAAGTATTATTGAACAAGTTGACACTCACCAAAAATAAATGTCTCCTCCTTTGTTGTGAAACCTGAGCCAGCCTAGCCCACAGCTGCTGTACCAATGCTTGGTCCAAACACATGTGACCAGTGTCTCTGGAGATGGTTTATCTCATAATGTACAGGCAGTTTGTTAATCATGTACACTGTAGTACTTAATTAATTATCTCAATATAATTATAACCAACACCTTAGCAATTAAATCATGAAAATGTAGTTTCACAAAATAAAGAATGTAACAATATCCATCATCTACTTAGCATATGGTGCTGCCATCTTGTGGCTGGTAGCGACACTAGAATGGAAATTAAGATTTTAACCAGATTTAACAAGATTGCCACCCAGAGAATTAACTCTAGGTAGCAGGTGGACAAGGAAGCCCTTGGCTTATCGAGAGTCCGACCTTTTTATCTATGTGTATCCCGCCCGTCTGAGGTATGTGTCGATTTTATTTTATCTATCTACTAGCACCCACACAATCAGCAGGTAATATGTTCCATTCATTTACAGTCCTTTGTGAAAATGAAAACTTTCTGATATCCAATCTACTCTGCTCCTTTGCTAATGCAAGATCATGTCCTCTAGTCCTTCTATCTTTCTTAACTGAGAAAAACATATTTCTATCAATATTTTCATAACCCTTCAATATTTTTAACACTTCTATCTGATCTCCTCTCAATCTCCTGGTCTCTAGTGTTGTTAAACCGCATTTTTTTAGGCGTATTTCATAACTAAGATCCCTCAGATTTGGTATCATTTTAGTTGCTCTCCTCTGCACTCTTTCTAGCATATCTATGTCCTTCCTGCGATATGGCCTCCATGCTTGAATACAATATTCTAAATGAGGCCTAACTATTGTTTTGTACAGCGGTATTATTAGCTCTTTTTCCTTATATGTTATGTTTCGCCTAATTAATCCAAGGATTTGATTTCCCTTTGAAGCTGCAATTCCACACTGCTCTGAAATCTTCATATCAGCACTAACGGTTAACCCTAAGTCCTTTTCTTTTACAGTAGTACTTAGTACAGTACCCCCCATTGTATATTCTACCTCTTCGTTCCCATGTCCTATGTGGAGGCATTTACATTTCCCAAAACTGAACATCATTTGCCACTTTTCAGACCATTTGATCAACCTGTCAAGATCATCTTGTAAATGCTGTCTATCTCCATCACTTTTAATCCTTCTAAACACTTTTGTATCATTCGCAAATTTCAACACCTTGCTTGTTATTTCATCATCCAAATCGTTGATGTATATTAAGAATAATATAGGACCTAATACTGATCCCTGTGGTACCCCACTCAATACTGATTTCCAGTTTGAAGCCTCCCCATCAACTACTACACGTTGTCTTCTGTCAATCAGCCATTGTTCTATCCAGTTTATTATACCATTTCCTATGCCATGGGCCTTTAGTTTAAGCAGTAATCTTTGATGTGGTACTTTGTCAAACGTTTTTTGAAAATCCAAGTAGACAATATCTACTGGTGATCCCTCATCTACCCACTTAGTGATGTCTTCCAAAAAACATAACATATTTGTTAAGCATGACCTCGCTTAAAAAAAACCATGTTGAGATGGGTTTATCAAGTTTTGTTTAACAAGAAAATCCACCATGTTTCAGATCTTTAATTAGTCTTTCTAATAATTTAAAGATGTATACTATCTCTTAATTAGCATGTCAACACATATTACAGCATAACTATGAACATGTGTAGGTGTCCAAACTGCTACCTTACAAATAACTAGTACCGGGTAACTGTTATTGGTTAACGAAAAACCGTTACAGATGTGGCATGCTGTGGAACCTGTTTTGACCCTAGTGAAACATAATACTAAACTTTGTCTATTATCTAGATCAATGAATTACAAATAATTTCAAAACCATAATAACATCTGTGTTCATCAAATTTACTTTTTTATATATAATAAAACTGTGGTAACATACTATGAAAATAGCCATTATTTCACAAGCCACAATTATGAAATCAAATTGTTTTAAGTTAATTGTTTAATTAGAAGGAGATGTAGAAGTAGTAAATGGGTCAAGAATGTTATATACCTCTCAGGCTCACTTTCCATGGAATCACTGTTACTTTTTGTCTGATATTTTTTCCTGTTACTTTCTTTCCTACAACCAACATCTCTTTTTTCGTTAGCCAGTTAATTAGTGGTGAAATTGCCCTGAGGTCAAATACATTGAAAGGTATTCAAAATAATAATAACGCTTATTTCAGTACATACAAAATGGATGAAAGGAAGAAGCGTCATGCACAGTACAACAGGATATGGATTGCAGCAAAAAGATCAGCATCATTCATGAATGAAGACGCCCAAAGAAGTCTGCTTAGTGACAGTGATAGTGATAAGTTTGTGTTAGACAGTGTACAGGTAGTAGCAAATGTTCACATTAATGAACCTTCTTCGGGGAGTGATTCTGAACAACCCACTGACAGGGCTGGTGGTGGACCAGTGCGGGACTTGATTGATGCACCTGTGGTCAACTTCTCTTCAGATGAAGAACGTGATGAAAACAAAGACACATGCCTAGCTGAGGACTTGGTGTCCTGGAGATTTAAGCATACGATAAAACACAATGCAACGGATGATCTGCTGAAACTGTTGAAAAGGAATGGACTTGCAAATGTTGACAGCTTGCCATCATCTGCCCGTACTTTGTTAAAAACAGACAGACACGTGAGAACCAAAGAAAAATCAGGCATGAAGTGTGTGTATCTGGGACTTGAAGATTCCTTGAAGAAGAACTTCAACAATTATCCTCAAGAAACGAAGAACAAAACAGACAGGATAGAGATTTCATTGAACATCGATGGTCTTCCCCTGTTCAGGAGTTCCAATACATGTTTGTGGCCAATCTTATTTGCTATCATGATTGAACCAGTCACTGTCTTCCCAGTGGCCATAACCTGCGGCACTTCCAATTTAGATTTCTTGCTGGACACCATACAAGACTTGGATCACATTATGCAGTATGGGCTACACTATGCTGAGAAGACCATACAAGACTTGGATCACATTATGCAGTATGGGCTGCACTATGATGAGAAGACCATACAAGACTTGGATCACATTATGCAGTATGGGCTACACTATGATGAGAAGACCATACAAGACTTGGATCACATTATGCAGTATGGGCTGCACTATGATGAGAAGACCATACAAGACTTGGATCACATTATGCAGTATGGGCTACACTATGATGAGAAGACCATACAAGACTTGGATCGCATTATGCAGTATGGGCTGCACTATGATGAGAAGACCATACAAGACTTGGATCGCATTATGCAGTATGGGCTACACTATGATGAGAAGACCATACAAGTCTTGGATCACATTATGCAGTATGGGCTACACTATAATGAGAAGACCATACAAGACTTGGATCACATTATGCAGTGTGGGCTCCACTATGATAAGAAGACCATACAAGACTTGGATCACATTATGCAGTATGGGCTACACTATGATGAGAAGATCATACAAGACTTGGATAACATTATGCAGTATGGGCTGCACTATGATGAGAAGATCATACAAGACTTGGATCACGTTATGCAGTATGGGCTCCACTATGATGAGAAGACCATACAAGACTTGAAACACATTTTGCAGTGTGGGCTGCACTATGATGAGAAGACCATACAAGACTTGGATCGCATTATGCAGTATGGGCTACGCTATGATGAGAAGACCATACAAGACTTGGATCACATTATGCAGTATGGGCTCCACTATGATGAGAAGACCATACAAGACTTGGATCGCATTATGCAGCATGGGCTACACAATGATGAGAAGACCATACAAGACTTGGATCACATTATGCAGTATGGGCTACACTATGATGAGAAGACCATACAAGACTCGGATCACATTATGCAGTATGGGCTGCACTATGATGAGAAGACCATACAAGACTTGGAACACATTTTGCAGTGTGGGCTGCACTATGATGAGAAGACCATACAAGACTTGGATCACATTATGCAGTATGGGCTACACTATGGTGAGAATACCATACAAGACTTGGATCACATTATGCAGTATGGGCTACACTATGATGAGAAGACCATACAAGACTTGGATCACATTGTGCAGTATGGGCTACACTATGATGAGAAGACCATACAAGACTTGGATCGCATTATGCAGTATGGGCTACACTATGATGAGAAGACCATACAAGACTTGGAACACATTGTGCAGTATGGGCTGCACTATGATGAGAAGACCATACAAGACTTGGATCGCATTATGCAGTATGGGCTACACTATGATGAGAAGACCATACAAGACTTGGATCACATTGTGCAGTATAGGCTGCACTATGATGAGAAGACCATACAAGACTTGGAACACATTGTGCAATATGGGCTACACTATGATGAGAAGACCATACAAGACTTGGATCACATTATGCAGTATGGGCTACACTATGATGAGAAGACCATTCAAATGATTCTGAAGTGTATTGTTTGTGATGCTCCTGCACGAGCAATGGTGAGGGCTACGAAGCAGTTTTCAGGATATCACGGCTGTGAAAGCTGTGACCAGAAAGGTGTTTGGTACGGGAGGGTGACATAGCAGGATGTTGAGAACATTGTGCTCCACACCAACCAGTCAGTTAGGCAACATGCCCAGGAAGAACACCACCGGGGATTTTCACCATTCACTCTACTACCCATAGATAATGTGAAGGTTTTTTCAATTGACTACATGCACCAGGCCTGTCTAGGTGTCATGAGACGGCTGATTTTTCTCTGGGTCAAAGGCACGAAGGACACAAAGCTCCCTGCATGGCAGGTAGAGGACGTAAGTGCAAAACTCCTGGGATTCAAGGGATGTATCCCAAACTGTTTTGCACAGAAACCAAGAGGACTTTCCGAAATTGAACGATGGAAGGCAACTGAATACAGGCAATTCATGTTGTACACTGGGAAACTGGTCCTGAAAGGCATCCTCGGGAACGACCAGTACAAGCATTTAATGGCATTCTCCGTAGCCATGTGCATCCTTGTGTCACCAAGGTTTGTGCAAATGCACAAGTAGTACGCCCAGAACCTGCTGGTTTACTTCATCAGCAAAGGTCGTGAGCTGTATGGCAACGAGTTCCTGGTATACAATGTCCATGCCATGCTCCACATCTCAGATGACACCGAGCAGTTCGGCAGCCAGGATGTGTGTGTGGGATTTCTGTTCGAGAACTATCTGCAGAAGATGAAACGGATGGTTCGCTCAGGAAACAACGTGCTGGTGCAGGTTGTCAAGACGATCCATGAATTGGAAACGACACTGCTCACCACAGATTTGACAAGGTTGAAAACGACAATTCAAGCCCACAAACCCAACAACGCCTTTCTATTGGAAGACTGATCTTGTTGCGAGGTTGTGGCCGTGACAAACGAGCGAGATGAGGAGGGCAACAATAAAGTGTTATGCAAAGTGCATAGCAGAGCCGAACCAGCCTTCACTGAACCGTGTGATGCACGAATCATTGGAGCTTACTGCATCAATTCTGACAACAGTCGGATGAAAGTACTCAGAGTAAGAAGTCTTAAAACAAAAGCAATAATGGTCGAGCGAGGAAACAGCAGAGAGGCGGTCTTCCTTGCAATCCTGTATGAAGTTTGAAAGGTTAAGTGGAATTCTATAATATTCATAATTTTTGAGTTGTGTAACGTATCATAAATACAATACATACTGCTGCAGTCTAATGAAAAAACCTAGTAAGTCACATTTTTCAATTGTTATTAGTTAAATCTACTAATTTGAATTATTTTATATATTTGTTCATCAATGTGACATTACTCTATAATGGTGATACAAAAAAAAGTCATATATACAAGCTTGGTTACACATAGTTTATATCATTTTTGTAGATGTTGCAAGGAGAATTTGTGGTAGTGGAGTTTGTCCACGAAGAAGCTGAGGAGTTGGTCCACAAGTCGTGGATACAGGCAACAGGGAATGTAAGTGACTAGTTATCTGGATATCATCAATTATTAGATGTTGACAAGAAACAAATACTGTATAATGTATTAGTTTTATGTTTAATAAAAACATGTTTTGTTGAAAAAATGATTCGTACGTACATACCAGTATATACTTTGTATGCATGTACCAGCTTTCCTTTGAAGATGTCGCAGTCTGATATCTAATCTGTGGTAGAACAACCTGTCACTGTGTACATTAGTAATGGTTGCTGCAGTCTGTTAAAACCACATGCCAACTAGTCTGTCTGCCTAACAAAAACAGCATCATTTCACAAAGCTGTCACATATAGGCAAGCGTTGATAACGTTGTTTAGATAGCTTGTTTTATCAGCACGCTACGCTTTGGTAAACTATTGTGTTTACTAATATCTTACAAAGAATATGCCCAAGTTCTACTCCTATGATTGAAACCTTTAATGCATTTTACAATATTTAGTTGGTACTATGTGATTTCTTTTCAGGGTCTCCAATGCTATTGGCCACCAAAGGCAAAGGCTGGAGCTTCAGCTAAGGCCAAATGGGCCGAGATAGCTGACAAGGACAAGTGGAAATTGCAGGAAGTCCGAATATTTTCATTTGCAGGTGGGAATCTTAATATTGTATATATATATAGATATAATATATATATATATGGTCCTTGGCTTTGTTAAGTTGTGATAAGCTATAATTATACATCCAGTGATCCAAGAAATAGAAACAATGTTCCTTCATGAAAGATGTCCACTCACCATTAATGTTACAGTGAAACAATAGTTTATGTATTATGTATCATAAACAGTCCACATAAAAAGGCCAATGTGGTTTGAAATAAGTGAACACTGCATGGAAGTAATGCTACTGTTTCCATGCTGTTGTTTTAATCTACGTGTAATTGAAAAATAAACAGAATGAAATAAATATTATGATTATTTGGCTAATATGGTCTCAGAGCTAATAACAAATATATTTCTAACATCGTAGACACTTTTGCGAAAGCTCTGGTGCGGGCATGACGGGCAGTGGACACTTCAAATGTTGACACCAACGTAGAAGAATGCCGACGTCCCATCAAGAAGCCTTCAAAGTTTAAGAACTTTCAAACAGAAGATGCTGATGGTAAATATGAAATTAAGAGTGGGTAGTATCAAGTAAAAACATTATACAGATGGCATAATAATGTCAATTAAACAAAAATAGTTGTTGAACAAACCAGGAAATTGTTTAAATTGACCATGTTTATATTAAATTTGACAAGATATTACTTATTTTCTAAAGACAGTAAAATAATGTTTATACAGATGAAGACGACGAGCAACTTGAGGCAACTGACAATGTCCGTGTTATCTCCAAGGCAGAACTACCTCAACCTCCTCGGTTTATTACTGCAAGTGGTAAGTTGGACTGACACACAGGCAAAATATAATTATTATGTACTAGATATAAAATTATGACTAGTTAAGATTAAATTGGACATAGTTGGTTGATTTTCACTTCATATTTAGTAAGACCGTAAAATATAAATATGTACATATCAACAAGGTGACTTTATATGTGACTTATCATATAAACAATCACTACAATGTTTAACGATGGTTTCCGACAATGTACTAATTGTACTCAACAAGTTCTCAGAGAGCTATAATTGGATGAAATACAACACATATGTCTATGTGTATGTATGCACGTTAAATAAATGATATATGTTTGCAGATACGCCCTCATGTGCAAGACAGAACAACCAAATGTCCACATATCGACCTTCAACACCAGGTATTTACTCTGGTGCATGTATAACTGCTGTTTTCTGTACTTATCCAATACATACATATGAACAACTATATTAACGTTGTAATGTTATATTTTATTTGTAGTGATTTCTTAAGTTTTTTTCTGAAACATCCACCAAGGTTTTATGTTAGGCTAGCAGCTCATCTGTGATGTTTTTTCTTGAAATATGTTGTATATCATGTGGATGGAGAAATCAATTTACCTTAATTTAAGGTGTTTCTAGCCCGTAGCTTGCAGTTTGTGTCCAGAACTGGAAGTTGCATCCATATATTATATCATTGACTATTGTGTTTTGCCAGCTTGATAAAACATAACCTGTTGTTAGTTGGTGAAATGAAAACCTATTGGTGGTAACACATTAAATATTTTTATCTTTCACTTCAACATTGTTGTGAATATTGTGTTCTGGACAATAAAAATCACTGTTTTCTGTTAACAGCATACACGCCAAGTGCACCGAGACAGTCAAAGGAACATTGTAGTGCAAAACGATTGTTTGCAGCCAGGTACATTAATTCAATCAAATGTTATATTTGTCTTCGATTATACTGTTGCATTACGTTCAGACTGCACAAGTACTTAGATATACTAAATATTGACAATTATTTCACTCTTGTTTTCCAGTAAGACATCACCATCAAGAGCTAACGAAGGCATCCTATCTCCGACTGTTTCTGAGAGAGAAGACATTGTCACAGTAACAGGTAACAAAACCTTATATTACATTTAGTACTTGGGAAAATGAAATACACCTGCCAGTTTGTATATTGAGGAATATTTTAATCTGGATATTAACATGCTAAGTTGGGATCATAGTAAGTGCATCTCCTCCAATATGCCAATGTCCACTTGCCTCTTTCTAGGTTTCAGTTGCTTCCTTGGACCATAGGCCTCTCTACCAACTGGCGATGTACATAATGATAGTTATTTTCTTACATGTTTTTGATATGCTATGGTTTTCTGGAGGATCTTTTTTCCTTAAGAAAACCCAGTGTTGATCAGATCACCACATGGCACCAGTATAAATGAGTAAATTGTTGTCCCAACTTCCATGAGTGGGTGTAAGCTAGTAGCAAATAATTAATTCTAACTATTTTGCTTTAGGAAAAATGTCATCGATAATAAACATGGCACGTCTGCATTCATATCAGCAAAATACATACAAGAGCATAACTCAGTTATCTGGTGATAGGTTTGCAACGCAGAACCCTGTTGCGCGTGCAAAGCTTGGAGAAAACAGTGGCTGAAATGATGCAGATACTGCGCTCTCTGACCAGTGTCAGTCGAGCAGCAGGAGAAGAACTGGAGGGTGTGCTACCGAGTCCCATCAATACACCTGAAGAACTCGGAATTCTTTGTGAAAAACTGGCTGATCCCACCTTCAAGAAGCAACTGGTATATATGTTAATTTTGAGAAAATCAATCCTCATTTTGTCTTGATGCTAAAATCTACATTGAAATTAAAATAGTTATATACCAATATTTCTGCAAAGATACAGTGCATTTACTCTAGTGAAGAGTGAATTATCACTACAGCATTGATAGATTATTTAGATATTAAGTGGAGTCAAGTAAGTAACGGTGGTTGGTTGAATCGGCAAAAAATGATTCCAGATGGTTTTAGCATGATAAAAGTACATTGTACTGAAGTAGGTTTGTGCAAACTGCCTTTCATATATGACAGAAGCATATTTTATTTCTGTTCACAGTGGTCTTAGAGGAGTTTCATAACAAATATTCATTATCTACTACATTGCAGACGTGCTACTTGCTTTTCTGGGGGACACACTGTTGGCGACTTTGTGCGTAGAATGCTGAGGAATGTCAGAACAAATGGCTTATGGTGTGGCTGCAGCCTGAAAGGGAAAAAGGGCAAGATTGCATTTATCCAGCTGTCAGTAGCCAGAGTCATAAACAGTAAGTTTAATTATGTCATAAATGGCCTTTCTTATATAACAAAGTAATTATTGTTGATTGTTGTCTTGTAATTTATAGGGTTCTTCTTCCATTATACGACAAACATCATTTTGATGATGATTCTAGCACTCAGTGAGTCCATGACAGGTTTTCCATTTACCTGCATGGGATCTTTTACTTCCTCTAGCATAGACACCAGATAGAAGGGACCAACGGCCTAGTGTCTTCCGAAAAATACAGGCCACGTAGGGTGAACGAAATTGCCCAAATTTCAACATCGTGGATGAAACTATACCGATCCACTGCCTGGCCGGCACAAGTATTTGAACCCCTTTCCTTTGAATGACAGTCCAGCACTCTAACTGCTCGACCACTGCGCCCCATCAGACTTAGCTGCTTTTCTTACTATAATAAATTAATGTTTCTGTACTTTTTTTGTAAAACAAATTGATATATGTTCATGTAGCCTGCTTTTATATAACAGTTTGTTGCTCCTTTTTCTCTAGAAGCATGCCTGAAGAATCACCCTAAAGCAAAGGCATCTGATGTGGAGGCTGACATTGCAGATACCTTGAAACATGCACCCAAGAAAAGAGAAAGGGCCAAAATACAAGGTGATACTGGATTTTGATATATTTTAGCTGTCTTCTTGCAAAAAAGTGACTACTCATGTGAGAAACCCTGCAGTATATTTTGGTTCCCTTTGCAATAAGGCTATAATAAAAGAGAATATTAAGCCCTGCAATGGGTTAGATACTAATCCACCCTGTCAACAAATAGTTGTGGTCAACCATAACATGTCTTCTAAGACTAACAAAGTTAATTAACATGGAGCATGTGTTCATGGCTGGCTCTATGATTTGTCCATTTGTTAGCAAGTCTGTGATGCTGATCATCTGTGTATTTCATCAATGCTATCTTATATTTCACCTGAGTTGTAGTTATAAAAATGTTGGAAAAAAATATGTGTTTTCCAATTCAGAGTGACATGCAATGTCGGTGGTGTCATAAGTTTCACCTTGTTTTGAAAACGGACATGGTGCGGCCTTGAGCGGCCACACATTTTAATTTCACACTGGTGTGAGAAACTCATGTCATGATTGTTTAACTCACTGTTCTCTTAATAGAATGAATACTGCTTGTTTTATGGTTAAATATCTTAATTAAACATTATTTTTATGTTCTTCTGTTTAGGCACCGGCTTCAAAGAAACGCACCAATGACATCGAGATTGTTGAATCGTCTTCGCCTTCCTCCAAGAGTGACTGAGATGTTTAGTGATTTCTTAGGAGCCCAATCTTGGACTAACGCAGCGGTCTGTGCACATGCATATGGGTAGTTTGTTCATTTATTTTTATTATTGGCAGTTTGGATGAAGTAAATGGAAGGTTCTTGATGGCCGTTTGAAATGCAATTGGGAACAGTTTAATAAGTTCATTATAAACTTATTTTAAAGGGTTTTGATATTTACATTTTATACATTTACAAATTATAATAAAGATATATATGTATAGCTAGGTCTGTCAGGGAGTAGTGTAAGTTCTAATGACTGGATACTACATTATATAAGAACTTACCTTTATTTTCTATGTTTAAGTTTCCCTATAAAAACCATTAATTGTGTTGAACGATGCTTTATCTTGGTGTTTTGGTGATTTTTGTAGATGTGTAGACAGCTTAATTATTATGCCTTTGTTTATTTGTGATTGTTGTAATACTCTTTATATAATTTCCTTCTTGTGAAATACATCATAATATATTATAACGAACGTTTTATTGTATTTTTAGACCATCATGTTCACAACTGTGTAATATACTGTACTGTTGTTTGAATATTTAAATGCAATAAAATGCTTCCAGAGCAATGAATTAAAAAGTGTGTTTTAATGTAAATCATGATCATGTGTCACTGGTTTGTAAAGTCCCAAAAAAGTGTAGTGTATAATATTATATATAGTACTAAAACTTACTCAATTACTTAGGGCACGCGTTTGCATAATGCTGTAAACTTCTTAAATTTAATTTTTATTTGTTTATTTAAAAAAACTGCCCGTGAATAGCACGATGCGCAACTTATCTTATGATTTATCTAAGTCAGTGATGTCACAATAACAGAAACCGACCAACGAAGACGAAATGCATTAAGGACGAAGAAGACGAGTTCGGGTGAAACATGATCACGTAACCGTGGGCTGGATAGCGCCGACGAACACGCCGAGTTCAGGGGTCAGCACACTGTTGGACTTCCTGCCTGATTACAAACGAAAAAAAGTGCATTATATTTTTGAGAAATTACTTTTTACAATGTTCATTTGCTCTGACATAAGTGCATTTGAGTAGTCAGATTTCTAGATGTGATTGTAGCAGCTGTTGACAGTAAAATGGTGTCTTTCTAGCTGATTTTACTAAGCGGAATGGTATCTGTCAGCAATTTGGCTAGTTGACACTTTAGCCGGATTACTGCCTGCATGCATTTGTAAATATTGACGGGTGTCATACATACAGGCATTTTGTAAGAGCTAGAGATATTAGATTTTGACTAAAATCGATCAGCATGTCAACGAGATGATAATAACAGCAGGTGGGAAGTTTAAGAAACTTTATAGGTCACATTTTCTTATAATCACACAAAACATTAACATGGTCGCCAGTGGGAAAACTGACAGTGTGTTGAGCCCAAATAGAGAGCCTGGCAAAGAAAGCACGCTATAGTCATTGCACAAAGTCGGAGGACGCGTTTTACTTCAAATATCTTGAAACAATTACTGAAAATACGTGTATGTCAAAACTACAGTTGAATGGGACAAACCGTTTTTGGATATTACAGACTTCTCATCAGTCTGCAAGTCAAAATCACAGTGACGAAACACATGTCTTATAAGGGGGGTGGGGTGCGTATGCCAGTAGTTAAGCCTCAATTTGAAAATCTGAATGAAAATGAACCAATAACATTGCAGCAGGGTGATTCATCAATCGTTTTTTGTTTACTTCAGCTAATTAAACACAAGTGAATATGTTGTCATTGACCCTAATGAAGTCAGAGGACAGTGATTAGCTGGAGTAGGCCATAGCCAGAGCCTGTTATCAGATCTGTCTACTGACTGGACCTTCTGGCCAATTAAGCAAGTGGCATTGCTTTCTGAATGTCTGCTAATTAAGCTGTGTAATATTATGTAATTGAACTGCTTGATACATCTAGCCTTTGAGGAATTCACACCCTAAGGTGACTTTTTGTTGATGTTTACCTTTGTAAATAGGGCACAAGGTAAAAAAATCAATATACATTTGAATGTAACGTAACAACTGCCTATATTGAATTTTCTTATAAAACACTTATTGGACTTTCTGGAAAACTGTATCAGGAGTTTATAGTGCCACCTGAGAACGTTGTGCTGGATTACAAATTGTCCAACAGCGAAGTGCTGATTTTTCTGGTGCCTTGCCAAGTTTGGTGGCACCTTTGAAATGTGCATAAAACACAAACACCTGGAGGGATTACAAAACATAAAATTGCAGAGTGCTTGTAACATTGGTGCCTATAAAGTGTGTTGTTTTCAAAAATTTTCTCCAAAATCACCATGCCTATTTGGGGTCAGCACACTGTTGGACTTCCTGCTTGATTACAAACGAAAAAAAGTGCATTGTATTTTTGAGAAATGATTTTTTACAATGTTCACTTGCTCAGACATAAGTGCATTTGAATAGTCAGATTTCTAGATGTGATTGTAGCAGCTGTTGACAGTAAAATGGTGTCTTTTAGGTGATTTTACTAAGCGGAAGGGTATCTGGCAGCAATTTGGCTAGTTGACACTTTAGCCGGATTACTGCCTGCATGCATTTGTAAATATTGACGGGTGTCATACATACAGACATTTTGCAAGAGCTAGAGATATTAGATTTTGACTAAAATCGACCAGCATGTCAATGAGATGATAATAACAGCAGGTGGGAAGTTTAAGAAAGTTTATAGGTCACGTTTTCTTATAATAACACAAAACATTAACATGGTCGCCAATGGGAAAACTGTGTGCTGAGCCTTTCAACTTCTAGTACGAGGAAAATGTCTACATTGGCGCCACCTAGCGATTAATACATATTAAATCTAAACTATTTGATAGGTGGCGCCAATGTAGCGAGTTTTCCTCAGGATGTTTGGACGATTGTAATTATCACCAGTCCACTCACCAATAAGTACTGCTGTACGTTATTGGGGGCTCTGCTAACTTATGCGATCACCCCAACGTTACTAACAATACTTTTTGTTTGAATGTAACGTGTACTAAACGTGGCAATAACGTGATGTCTCCGTGTGAAATGTCCACGTGGTGACCACGTAATTGCGACCATATAAAATCACGTTTACGTAGAAAATGCCACGTTGTGACGTCATCAACGTGTTCTAAAGGTTGTGGCAACGTGAAATTGCACATGAAAACTACGTTGTGACCACGTAACTGCGACCCAACAAAACCACGTAGTTTCTACGTAAAATGCCGCGTTGTCACAACGTCAGCGCAACGTGGCTACCACGTGGTATCTACGTAGATGTGCTAGCTGGGTAAATATTTCGGCAACGTAGGTTCACTTCAGTTGGAGGTTTTTGTGAGCGACAGCCAACACTCTCTTCTCGGCACAGCGAGAACCCAGATAGCATTTCCGTCTTCGGCAAAGAATAGCAGCCTATAGCTTGGAATGCCAGCCTTGGGCCAATGTTGCTTGTAAATAGGCAACCATTAATTTCTTGGCAGTAGCTTGGAATGCCAGCCTTGTGACAATGTTGATAGGCCAGTACTATGCTAAGCATCGGAACTGCCAATGTTGGACCAACATTGGCCCGACAGACATCCGGATCTTGACCAAATGTTGGCAACCATGTTGGCCCAAATTGGAAATGCTATCTGAGACAGGGCTTAATATCCCACATTGCAGGGGTCGGCAACTTGCGGCCCGTAGGCTAACTGCGGCCCGCGCAGATGTTACATGCGGCTCACGGACTAGACGCGATATTACACATGTACACAATGCAACCCGCGGGATGTTGACACTTAATTGGTGCACCTTCTGTGGGCGCAAGAACCCGCTGGATCATTCACTGCATCATCCCTCAAGAAAGTCTTGGTGGCATGTAAATGAAACAGCCAAAACACAATGAGCGTGATCATGAAGACAACATTCGTGCTTGTAGCCTAAACCACCGGCAGTTCCAACACATTCTCGCCGATATGAATGCGCAATATTAAGAGACCTTCTGTACTTCTGCGAAGCGTGCTGGCTGAGTTGAGGAGCTATGGAGCGCCGTGTGTATCAGCTGATCGAGCCACGGGATTAGCTTGTTTGTGGAACAGAGGCTTCAGATTTACCGAAATTCGTTGACCCTCATATGCATTGGACATCAAAGCGCATCTCAATCTGCTGAATGTCCAACTACAGAAGAGAAAAAAGCAATGAGATTGTACAGTTCGTCTGCGCTTTCGATATCACGATGCTACTGCCGAACGCCATCAACGGACACGTATCAGTACCCCAGAATAAACCCTGGAAATCCGGACACATATGTATAGGTCTACTACTCAGAGCTCGCAACAGAAAGTTAATTGTTGATATCTTCCATTAGGATATCGACGACGCGTCGTTAGCTATATGCAATGAGCTAGCTCATCGAATTGCCATGCGATTCTGTGGTACTCAAGACAACCTCCAAGGAGTTCGATCTGTCGCATGCATTTGCCGACGGAACTGTATCCTTAACAAACATGCCAAGCGCACATTGCAATCTGTTTGGCACAGCTTACCACAACATTCGCTTTATTTTATGTCTACAAACACCATTCACTATGCTTAACGTAAAATGTATGTTCTTTTATAACATGGCATGCAGTGCTTAGGTCTGCTCAAAGCGCTTTACATTTCACACCTTGCATAAATGTTCAATTGAAGACCATCTCGGCTTATCTGGGACGCCGTCGGATACACGGCAATTGGTACGAGAATACTATTCGTTCACAAATACCTTCCAATGTCTGTATATAGCGTTGTACTCACTCATACAGCTAAGTGAACTGGGACAGCGTGGATTGAACGAACTTGCACAAGGTTCGAAACGGCATCAAAAGGATTCGATTGAGAGTGCGATCCTCTGAGTGCCGTCACCGCGACCCACGTGTCCCGCAACAGCCTAATCTACTTCATGACCCACGCAAATATTGACTGCACGACCCACGCAAATATCCTACTGCAATGCATCTAGCGAGTGTCATTATGAAAGCTATAGGTATTGAAAATTAGCGTATCTTCGTTGTTTATCAACTGACATCCTTGACGGCACAACTGTGTGAAACAAACAGTACCACACTTCTTTGGTTTTCAGGATTTTTTTACGAATTTATGCATCGAATGACGAAAAAGGCACCGTCAGCAATCAACCAATCATTTAATAATAATATCGGAATTAATAATCTACTTGCAATAAAATGCTCTCAGGCGCTTTAAACAAAGCAGCATAAATTAAATTAAACTATAAAATATAGATTATTAAAAAAAAAACGTAGTGTAAAAGAGTTTATTTCAACATAACAAATAAATAGATACATAAAATTACACTTATAATACACACATGAATAAAACATTACGAATAAATCATTAGTGTATAGCAATGTCATTAAAATGAGAGCGTGACTCGATCACGTCAATCGTACGCCAGTTTAAAGATATATGTTTTTAAATGTCTCTTGAAAGAGCTGAGAGTGTTCAGTTGTTTAATGTTCTCAGGCAAGTCGTTCCACAGTACGGCCGCGTGTCGGCTGAAATAACGAACGTTCACCATAAGTTACAGTCAGCAGCACAGGTACGACGAGAAATGACTTCTCCGTTGATCTTAAGGTACGAGTAGTTTGATGTTTCTACACAATGTCACTCATGTATGCCAGTGCCAATCCGTTGAGCACTTTATACGTACAGGTGTTGGCCTTAAAGCTAAGCCGGTATTTCACAGGCACCTACTAGCCGATGTAGTTCGCGTAACACAGGCGTTGTGTGCTCGCTCTTGCGTGTCCTGGTGATTAGGCGAGCGGCGCAGTTCTGTATACTCTGCAATCGTTCAATTGGTACCTGAGGCAAACCTTGCAGCAGCACGTTTTTATAATCCAGGCGAGATGTTAACAGTGCCTGGTCTAGAATCTTACAGGCGTCATTTGTGATGTATTGCCTGACTTTGCCAATATTTCGGATGTGGTAGAAACATAACTTGGAGATCGCATCCACCTGTTTCTGCATTGTTAAGCCGTTGTTCATAATAACCCCAAGATTTCGAGTTTGTGATTATTCGCTTCACCTCGTCATGGGTGGCTGGCAGAAACCTTTGAAGCGGGATTCCGTCAAACATGACGTCATCGTCCAATGCTGTTTCGTACATATCACTTGGGTTGCCGGTATCAATGTTACGTCGGATAGTAGCGACTTTGTTCATATAAAAGTCACCGAAACCAGTAGCTAACTGTTCGGCCGATTCATGGGTTGGTAACATTACGTGTCCCGTGTTACCCATCAAAATTTAATGTCTCGTTAATTTGTTTCTGATCCTTGTCGCAGTCTCTCATCTTTGTAGAAAAGAATGTTTTTTTTTGCACTGATCATCAGTTTGTTAACTGCATTGCATTGCTCCCTGAACAGCTGTCGATGAACGGTGAGTTTGGTTCACCGCCATACCTTCTCTGCTCGCCTGCGCGCGTGTTTGGCGTGTCTCAGTTCATCTGAATACCATTGCGCGTTTGGTCTCAGTGTTATCAACTTTCTTTGGACAGGAGGGTGTTGGTCGACAACAGCTTCAGTTCCCGTAGTGTAGACGTGTACAAGTCATTTAGCGGCTTATCCGTGTTGTTAAAAATTGGAATTAAATCCTTGATAAATTCCGGAATATAAATGTCCCGAAGCTTCCTGACAGTGACCAGCTGGCGAAATCTGTCTGGCTTCGTTAAATTAATTATAAAACACACAGCCAGATGGTCGCCGGAAGGGTTACCCTTTGTGTCCCCAAGACATGGCTCAGAAACTGTTGGCATCCCAATCAACAAGGTACTAATGTCCCGGGTGATGACAACATCCATCTTGTGTGTGGGTCCCACCACGTGTTGTACCAATCCGTGAACTTCCAACGTGCCATTGAAGCGCACCGCATCTGCATCTTTAATGTTGTCGGGGTGGAAATTAAGGTCACCTGTTATGATTACATCGTTGGTTATAACAGCAAGGCGGTCCAAGTACAAACTCCACTCGTCAAAAACACACTGTTCTTAAAACCGTTTCGCTCAGAGGGAGGCGGACGGTAAACGCTGCATAATCTCACATTCACATCATTGGAAGTGACCGTACAGTCCATATGTTCGAAATGTGTAAACATGCCATTGCGTGTAGAATCCACAGTCTTAATGGTCAATCCGCATTTGTAGAGTACGGCCTCACCTCCACCGCGCTTCTCACTGGGTCGAAAGATGTGTTGTATTGTGTAACCAGATGGCACGAGTTCGTTTATAACCTGATTATCAGTGTCGGTTCCTAGCCATGTCGCAGGTAAGGCTAACTTACTTTAGATCAAAACAATATCCGGTTAAAATGACTGACAGTAAGCTGTGGAAGGAATCTGCAAGCCGACCAACTAACCACAAATCACTGTCGGGGAGGAGGTGGTGTGATTTACCAGGGTGTTTCAACAGCGAAAGGAGTTTATTCTCCTGCCAAACATGGTTACTTTAAATAAATTAAAACGATACAAGCTTTTTAATACCTTCGTATTTAAAGTCCGATATATATGAATAATGTAACAGTCTCTAAGCCTAAAGCTTTGCAGCCGCTTCGTGAACTTGCATGGTCCTGTTGCCGTATCGCACGCATTGTAGAACTTGTATAGTCCACATATCGAAGTCATCGTGGCCGTTTACTGCAATTACAATAAAGCGATGTAATAATAATAATAAGAAGAAGAAAACAAAGACGAAGAAAACTTCTGTAGTTACAAGATGATCTGTTCGTTTTTCTGTACCACTTTTGAAGTCTTTGCATTTTGGATTCTTGTACGATATCGTATAATATTTAAGATCTGTACCATTACATACCCGGCACTGTCCAGTAAGCAACCATCTTATTTGCATTCACTACTTACTCCTGTAAGAAAACCTATAGAGCTTCGATGATCTAGTTCGTGCCTACTTTTTGTTCCTAGAGTCAACACTAACATTGAAACTAGGGCTTTTTCTGTTGCTGCACCAACTCTTTGGAATAGGTTCCATCTTAGTGTTAGATCAGTTGAAAATATTACAAAATTCTGTCGTCATGCATTTAAAAACTTATCTTTAGAACCATAGCTCCCTAGCGCCTTGACCCCATATTTTGACAACTCGAATAATGCATATGGATTTTCAGATTGACCAATCATTTTGTTTTTATGCGCCTCTGAGCTTGGTTGAATGGGGGAGGGTACAATTGGAGGTTCCCATAGATTACCCTCTATGGACCCGTCCCAGACTGGGTCACGTGCCCCACGGACCCGAGCTCCCCGAACGCCGATGAAAAAACCAAGGACCAGAGCTCCCGGGGGCTCACTGAACTCATGGCCAACTCGGGCCAGTATTGGCCCAATGTATGTTACTATATTGGGCCAATGTTGGCAGCAAACATTGGGTTAAGATGGGGCCAATTTTGGTCTAACAATGGCAGTTCCGATGCTTGGCCTACCACTGGCCTATCAACATTTGGTTGGCATTACAAGCTATAAGCTGTCATTCTCTGCCAACCAGGCCCAAGACAGAAAATGTTATGGTATATGGGGTGTGAATGTCGTGAACCTCCAACACCGGCCTGCGATATCACTGTGGGTTATCCAGCGTCTTTCTTCATTACAGTGCGGGGAAACTTAATTGCACCCAGAGCTCGGATTCGCCACTACCATCCAGCATTGATATAATCACCGGCCTAAAAGGATACCCGGTGGAGCATCAACGCTGACTTTCCAAAGTCTCGTTTACGACGCGACCCAGCTGCCCGATGAAAATTCTGACTGCTGATTCCGGACAACCGGCTCGGAAGGTAGGACCGTGTCTTTGTAATTGTGTTGGCGTCCGTACTTCTGTTTATATTCAGTTGATCACTGAACATTGATACGATTCTGACCATGTTTTAGTTGTTACAATATTTTCCTATTCGTTGTCAATACAAATAACAATTAGTTGTGTTTTTCGCCCTACGTATCGTTAGTTCCCTCTGTCAAGTTTTTTCTATAAGTATGGCACTAGCTAGACCTATACGTCTGCGTAAATACGGTTAGAAAGGCATCCATTATTAAATATAGTCTACACTATTTATAGGTATGTTGACGTTTTAAAACATCAGTCCATTCTTTTGGTGTCTACTAAATCATAAATACACACTTTGATATTTTATTAAGTAACTGTCCTTTCATCTTTAACAGTTTACAGGAAACACAATATTTTATGGTCTCGTTGCATAACGCATCCTTGTACGCGCGCTCGCAAATTTATTTAATATTTGTGTCACCAAAGTAATTATTTATTCTCATAAAGGTGTAAGAAGAAATATGTGCGCCAGGGGTAAAATGTAAAGCGCATACAGAGGTTATTAGGACTGGATACAGCGCTTCATAAAACTAACCTTCTAATACACAAAAAGCTTGTATGAAAGCAACGTTCAG